>JARHVA010002921.1:930000-960000 GCA_037957365.1 Torreya grandis | reverse complement strand
TGGAAATAATTTTAGGTGAAGGAAAAAGTGACTGAGCAGCAAATTTATATGCTTAATGTGGAAAATTTTCTACTTCTACAAGTATGCATTTTTTAGGAGTATATAGTTATTTTTTGTATTTTGATTTTAGATGGCTTGACTAGTTCAACCAATAAAGTTTCAATTGATAAATCTTATGATAGAATTTCAATTGATATTGATGGATTATATACATGTGTAATTATTGAAATTTTAGTTGTTGAAGGTGATGCCTTAACTTTAGCTCACATAGAAAAACTCAATCATCTAGGTAAAAATATACCTATGTGATTACTCTCATGTTGTGTACACTCAACAAACCTTTCTTTTATTTTTTTTGCCTTTCCTTCCACATGGTTAGTTATAAGAGGGAAAAAAATATTTTAATTAATATATTTTTAGGAACTAACTCTTAACTATAAATAAATAAATTACTCTTGAAAGTCATGAAATTATTCTAGAAATAAATCAATATATCTTAGATTCCTAAGATACTATTGTTTAAAATCTTTGCCCAATAATGATGTCAAAAATATGAGAAAAATGAAAACATTAATTAAAATTGAGTTAACCAAGATCAGTTATAACTTGATAAAATCACCCAAGGGACATCCATTTGATTTATTAATTCTACTACTTTCACTAATTTTTAACAAAGGGCATTTAATTGGAAATATCTAGGCACTATATATGTAATAATAATTTATTTCTAAGGTTGAAGTGATAAGGTTACATATAGGGAAACACACTTGCATAAATTAAATCAACATACTTACATGGAATTAAATAATAGGAAAGTAAATAATGGGAAATTAGATAACAAAACAATAAAACTAATGTTATTTTAAAATTTTCCTAACACTATATTGAATTAAAATTTTATGAATTATAAATGTTTATCTATACAAATAGAAAACCAATGATTTTATGACTTAATCAAATGAATTATGCTACACACAATTAAAAACTGAATCCAATACTAGAAAATAAGATATTTACCACAATCCTCTTGAGTGGACCTGCCTTGGTTGGTGTTGTGTCACAATCCCTTATCCATGTTAGAAATTTTACTTCAAAACACATCTCTTGCATTAAAAAATCTATTGTAATGTGAGTATTACTATGATGAAATGATAGAGATACATAACAAGATTCAATCTTCTTTTAGAAATTCTCAATCAATATTATCTATTTGATATTCTATAACCTATGCCCTTTTGCATGATTTTTAAAAAGAGGACATTTATTATTAATAAAATCTACTTATAATAGAAATGTTAAACTACATTCTATCTATTTACATGTTTTATGAAAAAAATATGCATATGTATTATGATATATTTAAAAATAACAATCAAAGAATAGTAGGAAACATGATGTAGAATATTATGTTCCATGGTTGAAATCGTTTGGAGGCATAGTTTAAAATATAAGGAGTGAGGATGAAACTTTCTGACACTGGTCTTACTTTTTCCTAGTTTTTAGGATTTGCCTTGTTCCTTAGACTATGAAGTCAATTCACCTCACATTTCTTGATAACCATAATAGACTCATTTTCACATAATAGTAAGTGTTACATGTAAGATTTAAATTATGAAAATAATACTATGGGTTGGAACAATAATTCATGGCTAATGGTACGAGTTGGAATAATGGTCATGGATATTTATATAGTTTGAAACACTTATTTATGTCATTGCTATAGGTTGAAATAATTTTTTCTTCCTTTGTTATGGGTTGTAATATTTTTTTCTACTATTTTTATGGGTTAGATACCCATTTTATATGATCTATGCTATCCAATTTCTATAAGCTATCCATGTACTTTTTATGGATCATCCTACCTATTTTCTATGGGTTGGCTTACCTTATTTTTACAAGTTGGTTACCCAATTATTAAAATTTATTATATCTAATTGCTACATGTTGGCTACCTAGTTGTTATTAGTTATCCTTGCTAGTTTCTATGGGATAGCTACTAAGTGTATATGGGTTATCTTGAAAACAATCCAACTATGTTATTCCTTAGCTACATATATATTATCTACTTTATAACTTATAACTAAGATATTTATGCACTAGATTAGTAATAAATTCAAAATAGTAATGATATAAAATCATATAATCACATACATAAAATAAGCAGTTTAATAATAAAACGCCAAAGTTGCATACACCATGTTCAAAAAGTGTTGTATAGAGAAAAAGAATACAAAATGAAACTTTGATATGTTATGTTTAATTCAAAAGAATAAATATAATGGATGTTTTAATTTATTTAATTTTTATTTCTTAGATTGTCAAGAATAATAGTGCATTAGTAACCACATACTCATTTCAATTTTTATGGGTGATCTCATAATCATTCCCATAAGTTTTTGTGACATTTTTTGTGGATCTAGTGAGTAGACCTTTTGTTCCATAAATTATTTGAAATTTTGATGATTTTTATTAATAAAAAAATTTGACCTATGATGTATGGGTTCTATTTATTGACTACATGAAGGATGGCCATCCTTTTTTTAATAGGTTAAATGAACCGAAGTTTTACCAATGAGGGCCTTGATAATAAAATATGACACTTGGGTAATTTTTATTAAATGAGGATGGTACCAAGTATATTACCACCCTCATAAATTTCAATTATGGTCTTTGATAAATTTGGCATTGTCAAAATATGTGTAATATAGATAGCCTATTTTAATATATCAAAATCTCATTAAACTATCATTGACCATGAAAAGGAGTCTTATTTAGCATGGTAGTAAATTGGGTATAATGTTTTCCATAATCCTTGAAACATTTGTGATAGTATTATGTGATACTAAAAAATTCCAAAAAAGATTCATAGTGTCTTTGATTTTGGCTAATTTTTCATTCCTTTAATTTTTTCAAGGTTGAACTTAACTCCTGTCATTGAGACTTTGTGCCCTAGGTACTCAATCTCATAATAAAAAATAATTCACTCCATTTTGTACATAAATATTGGTTTGATAGTAGTTGTAGTGAAATTAAAAGGTGGTGAAAATGGTATTTCCAAATTTTTAAAAAAATAATTATGTCATAAAAAAGACCAATATGAATTTCCACAAAAAATACTGAAATATTTTATAGAAGCTTGGGAATGTGGATAGGGCATTAGTGAGCCTAAAGGGAATGAAAAATTTATAATTTCCATGAAAATTAGATGGATAATTTTTGGATATATCTTCATCTTATATATGGATATGATGATTTGTGGACCCTAAATTTTTGTTATATCCTTTTTGGAATAAGCAATATAGAAGAGGTATGATGCAAAAGAAGTGTATGCAAATGGAAATGTAACCGATATGTAAATCAATCCTAACTCAGATAAGATAAATCCTACTTATACTTCCAATAGTTGATACATTATATATTTAGGGTCATGATCAAGATGGATATTCTAAACCTATCTAAGGGATCTCTTACCACAATAATATCACTAGGGAGGGTTCCAAAGCCTCCAATCAAACAAGACTATCCAATAACCTTAACTAGGTCATATGTTTTCATATTCACTAATGTACAAATGATAAAAATAAATCAAAGTCTAATCTAGTTCTCAAAAAATCTTGTGGCATAAAATGGTATTAGTAAATATAAAAGTAAACATGCATAAGAGAATCCTATTTCACCTATGTATAGGTAAGACCCTAATGCATAAAGAGAGTAATATATTCAAAATCCATTACTTATATTACTTTTATTTACTAAAGAGAAGAGAAAAATTAGATATATTCACCTTGAATAAGAACCCTTCTAGACTCAGTCTATCCCTTGGCCAAAGGTGCTTTGTAAGAGGTTTTTCTGGTTTGTAAGAATCACTAAGAAATTTCAAAGCATCTAAGAATTTTCCACAAGACAATATCTTTATCCAAATAGAAACCCTAAGATAAAACTCCTCAAGTATAATGGTAGAAGAAAATATTATAGAGAAGTGCAAATGAATAATTAACTCTTATTGTCTCTCTAAGAATAGTGAAATGAATGTGTTTATATAGATGAATATAAACCTAATCCTTTTTGAAAGTTTAGCCATGAAAGTTAGCCCAATCAACTCTATATCATAACTAACAAAAACAAATTAGATCCTAGTATAGGCTAGTTGGGGGCTTACCTAAACCCTAAATGAGTGTTATAAATTAGACTACAAGGTTAATGAGGTTGATAGTGTAGTGTAAACCATTTTAAAAGGGTTTTAGGTTTAGGGAAGGGATAATGAAGGTAGAAATGACTAGAGGAGGGTGAAAACTAGGAGGAAAATCTTAGGGGAGTGTTTTTAGGAGATTGTTATAATGATAAGAAGTGGTAGTATAGGGACATCAATACTATAAAAAACTAATGGTCTACCCATGCCTTTCCTGATGCACCCCAAAAACCATGCACTGACAGAGATTGAGACTTGATGGGTTATTTCAAGAGAGAAAGCATTAGTAACTGATAAAGTTTTGAAATATTATGTGTATATAGTAATCACATCACAAAAGAGTCATAGTGTAGAATAACATGGCATGGGAGTCCATGGTGTGAGATGACCAATTTAGAATAAATGTGCATAATAAATAGAGAACCCAAGAGTGGAGGACTAAGAACACTAGCAGAAGACTTAGGGAACATGAAGAAAGTGGGAGATAGTTAGGGAGGAAATCATAGGGATGAAAGAGACTAAGTCAAGCATGAATATATTAATAAAATCAATTTAATTAGCCACCATGACTTGTGTGTTGATGATCATTGGAAAGTAACTATATGTGTGATTATGATTGTAACTTCTTGGTCAAGGAAAACCAAGTATAAATGCCCAAGGATAGAACTTGTATGGTTATTGTTTTTTGTTATATTAATGTGATTGAGATATTATTTTGATATTATTGTTATTTTAATCATATTGATAGCATTGATAGTTATATGATTAATTTTCACTATATACTTTACTATGTAACCTTTGAATCACTTATCATTATGATCAATGGAACTTGTGTTACTTAAATTTTGTTGTTTTTACTATGAAGACAATGATGTAGTTTATCTTATGTGATATTATTCAGTTAATTGAGTATAAGTCCAAAGTTAATATTTATTTCTTTTTCTATTTTATCATTGAGTAATGTGTATTCCTTTGAGCACCATTGTATGTTAATACACCCTTGTGTGACAAAACTAATGGGAACTAGTCCCTTGATGTGTGCTTTAGGTGAGCACATGAGAACTCATTCTTACATGAAATACTAGTATACTAATATGTTGAATTTTTATTCACTTTAATGTGTATCTAAGGAAAGTTATACTTAAGTAGAGAAAAAATCCCAACATTTTGGTTATGTTGCTAGGACCTATAACACTTCTATGTACGATGGTGAAAGATACTCAAATGAATTTTACTTGAGAATATTGAGTGATAGATTACTAGTGTTGAGGATAATTTTATAGTACCATTTCTCAAACCTATAATTTATACATGTATATGGGTCTAACAGAATATATACAATTAGTTTTATGAGATATTATTTGTGTAGGTACCTATTCATCTACATGATTAGATCATGGCCTATGCTCAAGACCAATTGAGAAACCATATACAAAATATATCTTAGAAATTATATCTTTAGCTAACTCTAGCATAGTTAAGAGCATCTTGGACATGTGTTGATGTTTTATGGCAAGGGGTTTTGAGTAGTTACATCTTAGAGTATGTATTTTAGACTTATTCTTATCTAAAATAAGATCAATTCCACTTTTTCCAAGAATTATGTGGTTAATATATCAAATAATTTCTATTGGAGGTGAATAATGTCTTTAAAGATTATAGACATAAGAATTTTTCTATAGAAGGTTAAACTCCTGATTAAATAAGTAACATAGTTGGTGAGGGAATGCAAGGGTACCTTTAAATTATAATAGTTGGTTTGATAGATTATCTAGTTAACAAGAATTATAGAAGTGAAACTATGACAAATCATAGTGAAGGATTATGAGTGGAAGCAATCTAGGAAGGGGATGGGATGACTTAATAAATGTTGTAAGGTCCATAGAGAAGCATAAGAGCATAAAGAGGACTCAAAAATAATAGGATTATCCCTAATTTTAGCTCAAATATAAGCATGGGAAGCATGCTAGGAAGTGGTGACTAATGATTCCGAGTTAGATAAACCCAATTCCCAATCCACAACATGATCCCATGATTTTGAGTTAGATGATATATTTGTATGCAACTAGGAAATGAACAATGTAGAGTTAGAAATTGAACATATGAAAGAAACATTAGTATAAAAAATTTTAAATAATAGTTTATTATCTATTTATTTTCATTTTAAAAGTAATTATATGGCCTAACATGAAATTCCTAGTGCTCTTAGCATAACTAGTGGGAAAATTACTAGCCTAAGTGTAGTTACTCAACCTACCTTAGTTATTACTGTCTCGTGTGATTATATTACTAAAGGAAGTATGGGAGGTAGATTCAATGGTGGTTTGACTGAACGACTTGGAGGAGGCACAAGAGTAGTGGTGGACTTCCCCCAAAGGAATAAGAGGGATCAAAAGTGTTTATCATTAGACTCTCTACTATATATTATGATATGACACTCCACTTGATAGATTATCAAGGTGTGGATAATTTTGTAAATCATGTTCACAAGTAGTAAATTATCTTGTGAGTGCATGACATAACTTATTATGAATGTAAATCCACCCAATTTATGACCACCCTTCTAGACCATGCACATAAGTGGTACCATAAGTATGATCTTCAAAAATTTATAGTATATTATGATTATCTCAAGGTAGCATTCCTCTAAGAATTTCACATCCTGAAGTTTGAGTAATAAAGTATAGTTGCCCTAAAGGATATCAAGTAAGAACTCACTGAGAGGATGTATGAATATGATGCATGTTTCAAGACACTTAAATCTAAACTATTATTTGATATAAATGCTTCTCAATACATCCAATGGTTCATGGGATGTTTTTTTCTCCCCTTATAATCTACCTTATCTTAGAACACTTTTACCAACCTATACAAGGCCTTGTAAGCTTACCTTTTCACTGAATCTATTGGCAGTATTGGCATAGTGATCAATCCCTTCATGGAGGCTTAGATCACTACAATGACGTCTTAACTATGAAATATTACTATACACAATTCTCATGACACCTTTAGTTGCTTATGGTGTATTGACTATGAATGTGAAGGCCATAACTAGAATAATTGTCCCCATAAGAACATTCAAGTTGTGTTGAAGAAATCTTATGAGATTTTTGAAGAAGAGAATCATGTTAAATATTGTACTCTTCTAAAATGAGCCACTTAGTAAAAGGTATCAACATATTATAAGATATTTAATGCATACACTCATGATACCAAAGATTATTGTCTCATCAGTGAAATTCATGAGGTACACGCATGGTACACATCATACCTATATTGTAAATAAATAATAGAGTGGATGTGGTTATCATGGATGAGTTCAAGGTGGAGGACATGAAGGTGGACACTTTCTACCACAAATTTTTTATAAGTGTGGTTCCTTTGAGCACTACTAGTGTGATTGCCTAGTTTATCCTATATGTGCCTTTTGTAAAAATGAGCACCATTTGGAGGAGTACCCTGAAATGTATACTATTATTATGAGGGAAATAAATGAGAAGGGTATCAACATGATACATATTGAAAAACCATAATGGATACTACACCCTATCAATCTAATCAAACCTAAAGTTAATATTAAAACATGAAGTGGTGGTCAATCCCATTCTATGTCCAATCCACCTATTGAGAAAGTTTAGTATAAGAAGCCTCATGTTACTCATTATCCTAATGCACAATAGTAGAAAGAAGTGATCTATGACACTATGAACTTGGTAATATAATTACAAGGAGATATATATTTCTTTAAGGATCATGATATTTCTACATTTGATGATATGAAAAAATCCACAAACATTTATGACATGATGCAAGATGAATTTCAATAGCAATGCAAATAACTACTAAATGAGGACAATATACCATTATTATGCAACTACATATGGCATCACATGTCTATGCCTACTAAAGATCACTGGTTAAACCATTCATGATGGTAAAAAACTACCATCCATCCTAGCTTATAAGGGGATAAGGAGATATTAGTTAATGAATACATAGATGGATAGGTTATCTAGGATATGTTAGTTAATACCAAAACTAAATTCAATGATTTTACAAAGGATGCCTAATGGAATATGAAAATTCCAACTTTGTAACCTTCACTACATGTGTTATTTATGTCTAATAAGACTCATTTTCTTCCCATTAGTGTACTTAAAGATGCCACTCTGTGTATACACATAATATTTTCAGACTTTTATCAATTATTGATACTCTCTATCTTGAAAGAACCCATCGAGTCTTGATCTCTTTGAGTGCATGCCTTAAAGGGTATACTAGAAAAGTGGTGAGTGTAATGAAATTACTTAGATATTTACATAGTATGATTTTATATTTCATAGAATAGAAAAATATGAGATATTACACAGTGATAATTGATAGTAAAATAGAATATTGGATAATATAGCAAAGCCACTTCGAGGGGAAAACCTCCACAACAATGCACTATTAGCAAAATACTTTACATATGATGCTTAAAGACTAACCACTACCTCCTATATATAGTCTACTTAGCCAAGTTTATTCCATAGGTTAAATTATCTAATAGCATAGAGAAATGTAACAGGTAAATAAAATAGGTATGTAAGCCCAAGTTGGCCACACATATCCCTAGACACACCAATGGTTAAGTTTATAACAAGCCCTTCCCATTCAGAATAACATTGTCCTCAATATTATGGAAATTCTAGATGCTAATGCACAAATGCTTCATCCTCCCAAGTGGCAACTTCACATGGTAGATTCTTCCATTTGATCAAGTATTCTATAATTAATATAGAATGCAGTTACTTGGTGTGTTGTTGAAGGATCACCTTAGGACCAAGAATAACTTTACCTTCCTCATCCAATTATAGAAATTATATTTGAATTATAACTCTATTTCCAATGATGTTATTTAGACATGATACAGGAAATACTAGATGTATGCGAGTGGATGAAGGAAAATCTAACTTGTAAGCCACATTGCCAAATTTGTACAAGATATGATAAGGGCCATAATAATTAGGGGACAACTAGTTATCTTTTTTTTGTTGCTTTAATGAAATATATTTATATGGATATAAGTAAACAAATACATAATCACCAATGTCAAAATTACTCTCACTTATATGGTGATCTACTTGTTGCTTCATGTGATTTTATGCCATAGCTAAATTTTCATGCAAGCTTGTAAGGACATCTTGTTGATGGTAAATATGTTCTTCAAATACACAAACCTTAAGATGGACCTTCAAGGTGGGAAGTGATGAATGGAGGGTGTTATTTATATAGCGCCACAAAAGGAGACATTTTGGAAGAACTATAAATAGAAGTATTATATGACCATTCAGCAATTAACAGGCAATAAACCCATTTATCTTGTTTATAAAAAAAACAATAGAGATATCCTTTTAGACATTTGTTGATTACCTCAATTTTAACATTAGATTGAGGATGATAGGATGAACTATGAGCTAATTAAGTGCCTAAACATGTAAATTACTTAGTCTAAGAGTTACTATTAAAAATGGGATCTCTATCATCTATAATGATCTTAGGAGTCCCATGCAATTTTTGATCTATATTGAGAAAAGCAAAAGCTACTGTACTAGCAACAAATGGCTAGGATAATGAACAAAAATGATCATACTTACTGAGATGATCTAAAAAAACATGATAACATTCTGAGCATAATGTCTTGGTAACCCTATAATGAAATCCATAAATACCTCTTCCCAATGTTGGCTAGTGATAGATAAAGGCTGTAAAAGACCTAGAGTTTTGATGGTTTTGCCTTTATTTTATTGACAGATCATACATTCAATCACATATTTATAGACGTCCCCCTTGAGACCTTCCCAAAAAAAATATTTCTTGATCCTGTGATAGGTTTTTAAAAATCTTGAATGATCCCCAATTGGAGTTGCATGAAGTTCTTGAAGGATTTTTATTTAAGAACAAAATTATTATGTAGGTACAATCTCTTTTTTTAACATAATTCATTACCTTTCCATGTGAATTTTTAAAATCCATCTAAACCCTACTAAATATTTTGAATCAAATCATGAGTACTGCTATCATGTTCCCATTCTGATCATGCTTCCTCTAGGTAATCTACCTACAAAATGGTTATGGCACATATCAATGCCTCACTTGATTCATCTTTATTGGATAGTGCATCTACCACCACATTGTCCTTGCCTTTTTTGTATACTATTTCAAAATCATAGTTGAGCATCTTAGTTACCCATTTCTATTATTATTTAATTGACAACCTTTGTTCTAAAAAATATTTAAGACTATCATGATCAATTTTTACCTGAAAGTGATGACCCATCAAATAAGGTCTCCATTGTTTGAATGTATGCAAAATGGACTTCATTTCCTTCTCATAGATGGGCTTGTGCTGATTTTTACTCTTGATTTTATGACTTTAAAATTCTAGTGGTATACCTTCTTTCATGAGTACAACACCCGTGCCATAACCAAATGCATCACATTCAACCACAAAAGTCTTAGAAAAAGTAGGAGTGCCCAATATTGGAGTAGTGCACATAGCCAATTTCAATTATTCAAATGATCAGGTAGCTACATCAGTTTATTAAAAGGAGTCTTTATGTAACAAAGAGGTAAGTGAGGCTATAATACTACCATAATTTTTGACAAATCTATGGTAAGAATTAGTAGGTCCCTAAAATCCTTGAAGTTGTTTGAGTGTTTTAGGAATTGGCTAGTTTATCATTGCTTGGATTTTTTTATGATCCAATTTCACTCCTTCATAAGATACCAAATGACCCAAATATTCAACCTCACTAGCTCTAAAAGCACATTTGGAAGGTTTGGCATATAATTGATTTTTCTCTAAACTAGAGAGTACCTATTTCACATGTTGCTAATGGTCTACCCAAATTTTACTATAAATGATGATATCATTCAAAGAATACTAAAAAAAATTCCTAAAAAATGGCTTAAAAATAGTATTCATCAAACTCTAAAAAGTAAATGGTGCATTTTTAGGCCAAAAGTCATAACCAAAAACTCATAATGGCCCTCATGAGTCTTGAAAGTAGTTTTGGGTATGTCTTCATCATGGATCCTAATTTGGTGATACCCATAATGTAGATCTAACCTGGTAAAATAAAAATCACCATTCAATTCATATATTAAATCATCAATGATAGAAATTGGAAACTTATATTTGATAGTGTACTTGTTGATTTCTCTATAGTCATGTCACATCTTCCAAGTGTCATATTTCTTTCTCACCATGAAAACTAGTGATGAGTATTTACTTTGGTTATGGTAAATGATTCCTGCATCTAACATCTCTTGTAACATCTTTTCATTTTAACTTTTTTTGGTATAAGGATACTTTTATGGCCTAATGTTAGGTGGTGTAATACTAGGAATAAGTGTGATAGAATGATCATGCATGCATCTAGGTGGAAGTCTTTTTGAAAACATTAGTTTCATACCAATATGGGAGTTGTTGAGAGGAGGATTTAAATGGTAAAATGGAGGATTGTTAGGCTAAAACTGAGATGTGAGGGCAGCCAATTACATAGTGATATGTTTCAATTCAATGTGAACTCCATTAATCTATTTGTACATCCCTAAAACATCATCTTGGACTACAACAAATTCGTCATGCCTCACTAAGGTTTCTATGTCCTCTTGAAGATAAAAAATCATTGAATCTGAAGTTCTAGATCCCATGTCATCAATAAAAGGAGTCTTAGGAGTTTATGGTTCCACTATTCTTCCCTTAAGGACCTACCATAAACAGAACCTAGGAAGGTTTTAACCCCCAAAAAATTATATCAACATAATACACCATTGTGATCGTCTCACCAAGATGAATCTAACAACTACAAGTGTGTAAGGGGAAACAATTTTCTAGATTTTTTTTCAAAAAATCATTTTGACTGATAATATGCTGATGAAAAAAATAATTATTCCTAGATTGAAAGTTATGTTTTTCCTCTTTCACTGCTCCTAGAAGCCACAACTCGCTAGATCCTAAAAAAATGACATAGGAAACTTGACCAAATCAAAGCTCAGATATCACTTATACTGAAATTACTTAGATATTCACAAATAATGATTTTATACTTTGAAAAATAAGAAATATGAGAGATTAAACAATGATAATTGATAGCAAAACATAAAACTACATAATATATCAAAGCCACTTTGAGGGGACAACCTCCACAACAATGCACTATTAGTAGAATATTTCACACATGATGCTTAAAGACTAAACACTACTTCCTATATATAGCCTATTTAGCCAAGGTTATTCCATAGGCTAACCTATCTAAGAATATAGAGAAATGTATCAAGTAAATAAAAGAGGTATGTAATCCCAAGTCGGACACACATATCCCTAGACACACCAATGGTTAAGGGCATAATAGTGAGTAGAGCACTACTTCCTCATAAGAGCATTGTCCCTTTTTCCACTTTTTATATACACACTTGTCTCCTAAAAACCACTCCCCTAATCTTTTTCTTCTCTCTTTTACACTCATCCACTCTTTTATAACCTTTCATCCTTATTTTATTAGCCTAAAACCCCTTTAGATGGTGTATAGTACTAGGTCAACTGGGTCAACCTTGTAATCTTATTGATGAAATTCATTTAGGGTCGAGGTTAGATTTTGGCTGACCTTGACCTAGTGATTTTTTGTCAATATTAGTACTAGGTCAATTGGGTCAACCCTATCATCCAAACTTTCAAAAGGGATTAAGTTTAAATTCACCTAAATATACAAAATCACTTTACCATTATTTAAAGAAGATAATAATAAGTAAGATCTATTACACATCTTCTTATCCACCATTTTGCTTGAAGATCAAGCTTAAAGTTTCATACTTTTTTTGGAGATATGAATCTTTTCTTATGGAAAAGTCTTTTAGATGCATTGATAGGATATGTAACCTAGATATTATTTATACTTTTCATACTTACATACCAAAAAAATCTCTTACAAAGCACCTTATTCAAGGGATATATTGAGGATTGGTAGGTTCATCATTAAAGGTAAGCATTCCTAACTTTGTTCCTCCTTTGTAAGAGTAGATAAATATGCATTTTTAATTATCTTAAATGCATTAGGATTCCATATACATTGACATAAGTATATGTATTATATTCATGTTTAATTTTTATTATCCCCACTTTGTTCCATAAGCTTTGGTGAGCACTAAAAAGATTTATTTCCTTTACTTGTTATTAGTATAGTGAATATGAAAACATAGGGCTTAGTTAGGGTTATTGCCTTATTTTTCTTGACTAAAAGCTTTAGAACCCTCCCTAGTATTTATGTTTTGATAAGAGACACCCCAATTTCATCTAGTGGATCCACATATTGTTCATGTTCATGATTATATAATGTATCCCTAATCATAAGTGTAAGTATGACCTATCTTCTTTGAGTTAGGATTTATTTATAGACATGATGCATTTTTTATTGCATACATTCTAGTGAACCCAATGTGAATCAAACCCTTGTATGTTTTATTTCAAATTTTTCATTTTCTATCATTTTATTTATTATTTTTATAGATTTTCAACACTATGTCAATAGGGTTGGTATAGTGTCTAACATCTGTGCACAAGTTTAACACACAGTCACAAAAAAATGACTATATTATATCTATGTAGGTCTTCATCAAATATAGGTTATTGGGTTGAATAGGTTAACATAGTAATATTATAAGCTTACATGAAACATAATAGTTTTACCATATTGGTATATTCATCTTCACATGTTTTAGCAAATAGGGAAGTACAGAACTAGGTTGACCCAATTGTCATAGTTGGTAGAATTTATCGGTAACATTTAAGGCACTTAAATAGTAATCTCACATTAATCTTCTTATAACCCAAAAAGGTCATTCTATATCTTTATCTCTCACTTAATTTATTCCTTATAGTTCTATTTTTCATAGTTTACAGTCTTTAAAATTACCCTCATATAGAAAACTAGGTCAACCTAGTTAACCTAGTTATGTATTTTGTCTTCTATCTGAAAGACTAGGTCGACCTTGTCGATATAGTTCTTAAAGACCCTTTATTCAATATTACAATAGTGACACTATAAATTATGTACTATAATTTTTGCATACACTATCATCTGAACCACCACTATACTATGTATCAAATTGGAATTAACATTTATATTCTAGTAATTACTTCACACTTTCACTTTCAATTATTTTCATGCTTAGATTAGATCACATTGTTTAATTGGGTGGTTTTTCAATACGCCATTTAGTTTCACTATTTTTCTATTTATTTCATATACTAACAAATCACAGAATTTTAAAATACATTGAAACATTTGTCTACCTAATGACTACCTACTTGGATTTCATCACCAAGGGGGAATCCAACTTGGTTTTCTCACCAAGTATAAACATGTGTTTAATGGTATATATTATAAAATCACCCAAAAACCTTATCACTATAGGTTTTTGAAGTGGGGGTAGGCCCCAACACCAAGCTAGTACCATTGCCAACATAGATCCCTTTCATCCTAAACATCCTGAAACCATCCATAGATTGCTTTCTAGTTCCCTACTTTCATCCAATTTTTTTATCACACTTAAAATAACACTTTATAATAATATAAAAACATTTAGTATGACCAATTAATTATCATTTAATTTTCAATTTTACATCTTGCTCTTTGTGCATTGTATCTTATATTTAAAAAAAATACATTGGCTAGTATTGGTGCAAGGTTTTATGTTGTGTGACTCAATTAGATCATTCTCATTAAACAAATTGATTGTGTGTTTACTTCTATTTCTTTATTTAAACTACATTGAAATTTTTTCCCTATTTCATTACATTATCATTCTATTTGACATAGTCTCTTACAAACTATCTATTTCCCCTACCTATAGTACAATGTCAACCTAGTCAACCCAATATTATTTTTTGCCTCTCAAGATATAGTACTAGTTGACCCTATCGACTCTATATCCTTATCAATCTCTTTTTTGTCTTAGGTTATAGTACTAGGTCAAACTTATTGATTGTGTATCCTTGTTTACTTAGTTTTTGAACCCTTTTTTTATTACTAGGTCAACCCAATCAACTCTATATTCTTATATGTATCCTTCCTATCTCTTTGTTTTTTTAACTATTTTATGTGTAGCTATCTAGTTTTATTTCATAATGATGACATATTTTCAGCCTTCAATTAGTCAATAAAATTTCATAATCAAGGATTTAGATCATAATCTCACTTCTTTTATTACTTCAGATGATACTATACTAACTTTCTTCCTTCATTTTTTCCTAATCCAAAACCAATCACTACATAATGTAATGCAGTTGTGGTCCTTTTTCCTAGTCCTCCTCCTAATACAAATGTTAGGAATCATCCACCCAACACCCTTCCTCCTACCAACACTAATAATTCCCCTTCTAACAACATTAATAATCCCCCTCCTAAAAAAACTAATACCCCACCTTCAAATACTAATGCAAAAATCGACACAACTCAACTTATTTATCAAATAGTTTAACAAATGAACATCATGAAAATAACTAATCATTACCAAATGATGCACATACAACAACATTTATTACACATGACTATTCAACCACCTTAAGTCATCATCCCTCAATGAAATCAAAATTATATCCCTCCTCCCCTTAGAGATGCCAATGAGAATATCATCCCTCAACATCCAATCAATAAAAAAATGCTTCAACATATTCAAAATGAACCTTTATCCCCATTAATTACATCAATAAATATTGGAAATATTTATCCAACTATGACATATGATGGGATTAAGGACCTTACTATATTTCTTAAGTATTTTGGTAATCTCTATATGGAAAGGGGCCAAACTAACACCTTTTCTACCACCAATCTCTTAACCAAAAACTTTGTTGGTGATACACTTGAATGGTACAACCAACTTCCTAGTCATTTCATCTCACAACTAGAGTATTTATTCAATGCTCTATTAAAGGAATTCCAAAATTATGACATTTCTAAATATTACTGTAGCCAGTTCATCAATGCCAAACATCTTCCTAATGAATCTACTCACACTTTCATAAAATGATGGAAGTCTCTATCTCACAAAAAGGACCATAACATGAATGATGATACTCTTTTAAAACTATTTATTACTGCTCTTTAATCTCTCCTTCAATATAAAGTTTGAATATTTTCCCTTAAAACTATAGAAGAAGCTTTAGACCAAGTCAAAAGTTAAAAATTTCTTATGACTCAATTTGAAACACCTCAAACAACTAATAAAGAACCTTTCTAATATTTCTCTCAAAAAATTGATTCATCCAAGCCTCCTAAACATTAAAATAGACCATCTAATTTAACTAATTTTAACCCAACCCACCCTCCCTTTAGTATAGAAAAACTTAAGAAGAAAATGCCACCCTCCAAACCCATGAGCTTTGATCCTTCCAAACCTCCTCCAAAATGGTAAATCCTAATCAATTCTATTGGTGGCATGTTACTATTGCTCATTCTCATGAGTCTTGTCATGATCTTCACCTATTTATTCTTTCTTCCTTGTTTGGTCTAAATTTCAATCTTGATACTCTCATAAAATAATGTTATTAAGACTATCTTCAAGCTTATCAAATTCAATATAAATAACTATAATCACATCAACATCAACTACCTAATGAATAACAAAAATTATACTATACCTCCACCTCATCTACTAATAGCTAGATTGAAAAACTTTAAACAAATCATTGCATCTATTGAACCTTTAAATATTAGGTTATATGAACCAAAGGAGTACCTAGTTTAAATGTATACTCCAGAGCATATCATACATGGTCATCATTTACCTCTTCATACCTCTCTTACACATCCTATGTCACATTCAAAATCCCTAAAATCTAATAAACAAACACATTTACCTATCTTTAAATGCACATATAAACCCAATACAAGTCATTTTAATGGTTCAATGTAACCTCACTCCACCTCACATGTTAGGTCATCTTACAATTCCCATGCACATGTCCCCTTAGACTTTGGGTCATCCTATGATGACCATCCCTATATCCACTTACCAATTAGGTCCTCTTATGATTCCCACTGTTATTCTATAATACATAATAAAAAATAAATTCAACTTTAATAAACCTTTAGAGACTTATATACTTGTATTTCACATGATCATATTTGATAAATACATTAGCATAGATCTTTCTTGTTATTTTTCATCTCATGTTTATTTTTTTTTTATGAACCTTTACTTCTTTTAGTCAAAATTTACTAGCATAATTATCACCTTTGAGTTTTTTGGGTTTTTACACATTACATTTCGCATTTTTTCTCATTTTTTTCCTTATATGTCTCTTTATTTTTTTATTTTTATGTCATTCTTTTCCTTATTAGCTTTATGATTATTTTCCCCTATTATTTAGATTTCACCTCATTGGTGTTCACCTTGTCAGTTGTAGTGTAAAACCATAGATAAGACCTAAATCTCCTTAAAAATTACCACATTAAAACATATTTAAACCACTTTTTAGGATAACTATTACTTTCATTGGTTCTTGTAATAGATCCATTATAGGTTAGTATGGATTTTCTAATGACGTGAATATCATAATCATAGCACTGTCCCTTTTGTATAGCTATTTTACCTCTTTATGATCAAAAATGAGCATATTCATCATTGTATCACTTATTCTATAGATGGATCCCTCATGATACCCATATTTCCCATATTTAAATTCATTTGAGGCTTAGATCAATCAATTTTGAGATTACAAACTTAATTTTAGGCAATTATAGGAATCTTTAGATACCTTGGTCTTTAGGTCCTTTTCTCTAGTGACCAAGTGTAAGCCATCTTATGTTTGTCACCTATTTAACTAATTTTTGGTTCTCTAAAAACACATGGAGGAGGAGGAATAGAAAAATCAAAAAGTAATTTAAAATCCAATCATTTGAAACAAAAGGTAATGATATACAAAAGGAAACATAGAAATTTCAAGAGTCAAAATCACACTAAAAGGCATGACTATAAGCATGTATCCTATCTCCAATCTAATCTCAAACTCCATAGTTGGCCTCACACTAGAGCCAAGGTCCATTGGAGTGTGATAAGCTAGTAGATTAGAATAGTATAATTTAATAAACTCTATGGTTATACCTACTTTCTCATGCAAGTACCCGATCTTCATAGTAGATTAATGGCTCTATAAGGGGTATTAAGGAATGGGGAACACATTATGGGTAGGTAAGTCCATTTTAATTTTCATGCACATAGCCTTCATGAGTTGATCTATGTACTTCACTTGTTATACCAAACTTTGTGTTCATTTTTCAAAATGTCCTAATTCATTGGTGTTGATAGTTCATAGTCTTTATCACTTTCCTAGTGTGTCTCATTATTATTAAGCATGTTCACATCACCCATGTGATACCTCACATTACTTATTTACATCATATTTTCCTTATATTACCATTTTTTGATATTGCATTTATCTGATCACATTCTTGAACACATCTACATTATTACACCTCTTGGTTTATATTTTGTGAGCTACATTGTAAGACCTTGGATACTACTAGGCCTTCCTCACAAACACCCTTACACCATTTGTTTACCACACCATCTCATTATCATACTTGGAATGTCATTAGGTGGTTGTGTTTTCTTATAATGTATCTTAGAACAAGAACTATGTTTGAGTTTTCCTCCTTTAGATATTTTGTTTTTCATCTCTTTATCATGTTCTTATTTTATTTTTGTAGACTTTACTTATCTTACATATGACATTTTACATCCTTACATGTTTCTCTTTTTGTATGACTTATTCATGTTTGTCATAAATATTCACTTACATTTCATTTTCATTTATTTTTTATTCATCTTCATTTGACATACTTGTATTACATATTGGTTTAAAATTTCATTTTAAATCATTTGTGATTTATTTATGTTTGATTCAACATGTTTATCTTACATGGGGGTTACTTTTCACTGTTTTACATACATTTGTTAAATTTTTATTGTATGGATATGTTGTTTATCATTAATGTTTTACATACCTCCCAACATGTTTTAGTATGTTCTACATTCCTTTTTATGTTTTACATGCTTCCTGATGTGATTTAGTATATTCTACATTCCCTTCTATGTTTTACATGCTTCCCAATGTGATTTATTATTCTTTACATTTGTTTTTATGTTTTACATGCTTTAAAATGTGATTTAGTATGTCTTACATTCCTATTTATTGTGATTTAGTGTATTCTAAAATCATTTTCATTCATTTTCCTTCATTATGTCATTCTCTATCCTTGCCTTAACAATCCTAATTTGTCAATTTTCCCAAATCCCTGAAATATTTGTCCCTACCAAGTCTTTTCCAAAACCATAAAAAGTTATAGAATCATGACATAATAGATAATATTTTACACTACTATATTCCTATATTCATTTTTTATACTCTTTTTTGCATTAATATCTATAGGTTCACCTAATTTTCCTCACGTTGGGCACCTTCACATCTATCACACTCTCCTTGTTTATATACAACACTAAGGTAAGTAAAGGTTTGTGTTTTTCAATTATATACTTTCATTTATGTTATTTTCTCCTTACTAAACTTTACTTGGCATCATCATTATGTCTCATCATATTATATTCATGAAGCACCATCCTTTTTTGCATTTATGAGACACGTGATGAGCTCTGAGTGGGGCATATATATACACATAAAATTTTTAATATTTTATGAATTAATAATGCTATTTATATTTTAGGAACTCATTGATTCTAAATATCTCTGAGTGCACACTTTAAAGGGTGTACAGAGAAAGGCTAGGTAGACCATTGGTGCTTTGTAATAGTATTGTTCTTTTTTACACTTGTTGTCTATGCACGTGTCTCCTAAAAACCATTACCCTAAGATTGTTCTTCTCTCTCATACACTCTAGTATTTTCCCACCTTCCATTCCCATTTTCCTAACCTAAAATTCCTTTCAATAATTTATAGTACTAGGTTGACTAGGTTTACCTTTTACTCTTATTAGTGAAATTCATTTAGGGTCTAGTTTGGCTCTTGGTTGACCTAGCTCATGACTTAGTGATTTTTTTTCAATACCATTACTAGGTCAATTGGGTCGACCCTATTAGCTAAACTTTTGGAAAATATTAGGGTTAAATCCACCTATATATATAATATCATTTCACCATTATTTAGAGAAGATAATAATAATCAAGAGATATTGTGCATCTTCTTATCCACCATTTTACATAGGAGAAAGCTGAGGGTTGCATAATTTTTTTGGAGATATATATCTTATCTTGTGGAGAAATATTTGGAACACATTAATAGGTTATGTATCCTAGATATACTTATCCTTGCCATCCTTACATATGACAATAACCTCTTATGAAGCAGCTTGGCCAAAGGAGAGATTGGGTCTTGACAAGTTCATCTTCAAAGGTAAATATTCCTAAACTTGTTCCTTCTTTGTAAGAGTAGATAGATATGCATTTGTGCTTCCCTTTCATGCATTAAGATTATGTATACATTGATGTGAGTATATGTATTATATGCATGTTTTATTTTAGTGTTTATTACCTCCACTTTGTGACACAATATTTGGTGAGCACTAGATTATATTTCTTTACTTTCCTTATTATTAGTTTAACCCATATGAAAACATAGGGTTTAGTTAGGGTTATTACTTGATTTTTTTTACTAGAGGCTTTAAAACCCTCCCTAGTATTGTTTTTGTTATAAGAGATCCCCTAATTAGGTCTAGTGGATCCACATATTTATTATTTTATTGATTCTCTAATATATCCCCGATTGGAAGTGTAAGTATGATCTATCTTTTTCTAGTTTGGATTGATTTATGGACACGATTCATTTATGATTGCATACACTATGGATATCCTTAATGTCAATTTAAAAGCTAATTTGAAGTCATATATTTAGACAAGGCTAATGACTTCCCATATATATTAGGTCACCCATGGTGTTACACCAATAATGTTAATTTGAGATTTAAGAAGTGGTGCATTAGATTTAAAAATTATGATCAATGTGTGGTTATTTTAGTGGACCATGCTCATGGGAATCCATATGTTAAACTGATCATGTTTTATAAGGACATTAATCACAAATATAATGTCACCACTTAAGGTAATTAATGTCATGACCTCACCTTAGATCACATATTATAATGGATGGATGCATAATCACTATCTAACACCATTATTAATGCATGTGATTACTGGGATCAATGTGACTATGATCTTATTGGGAGAATATGTAGTGATATAGGTAGTCATGACGATACTTGGTGGAAGTATCATAAACACCATACATTTCTTCATATTCTTTAAAGATAAATCATTGTTTCACCACCTTCAGTACTTGATGAATATCCAAGGTTCCATGGTCAAATATAAGTCTATATATTTGTATAGTAGTTAGAATCCTTTTATGAATCTGACATTAATGAACTATGATCAATTATTCATATTTTTTATGTCATAACTACTTGGTGGTGGTGAAATGATCATGAGTGTTTGATTACGTGGGATCGAGTTCATTCTAATTTACACCATCACTTTCACCATGATAATTATATATGCGACACTAACAGTTATTATGGAATTCAAGCTTCATAACCTCACCTTAAATCTTATGAGATAATGTTGATGAGAGATTAAACCTTCTTACCTAAGTACCTATGGGTTCAATAATTTTATGGAACTATAGAAAATTGAGATAGGCATGGTATGTCCATGAATAACACCATCTAAATACAAGTTCTTATCATATGCTTTAGTTTAACATGATTCTATTGATACCATATTTATCCTCTCAAATGGATTTATGCCTTATACTGCAATCCATGCATCATACATGACCTAACCTCCATTGAAGATTAGATTAGAAGTGTACATGTCATGTAGGAGGAAGGCTTGACTATTTTTCATGAACTTGATGAGCAGGTATCATCTCCACCACCTAAAATTATATTAAACCATGCACTAAAATAATAAATACACAAGGGTAAGTAAAAAATCATGGTTTAGGTTGATGAAGGTGTTGGATTTGATCTACTTGACCTCTCAACCAATCATTTGGTTATGAAAATGGAGTATGATTCTCAAAATGTTCTTGAAAACATTTAATATGAATAACACCCATACTTGGAGCCACTCCAAAACATTCAACACAATATTGGCATGGAAGAAGTGCCTAAAATGGCCATAGTGGGGGATTACTAGTTTTATATTGAGATAGCTAAGGTATTTAAACTAATGAAATAATATTAGGATGTCTTCCCATATAACTATATTGAGATGAAGGGTATGTACTTATTTGGTTAAAATGCACATAAATTTGGTAGAAGGTGCTCCACCAATTAGAAATAGGACTTATTAGATGAATCCCAATTTATGTGCTTAATTCAAAGAAGATGTGATAACATGTTGCATGTAGGAGTCATTACTCCTATTAATGAGTGTGAATGGGTGATTCCTATGCTTATAAGTATAAAAAAATATGGATGTATATTAATTTGTGTGGATTAGAGATTACTTAATGTTGCTTGTATTATTAACTCCTTCCTGACACCTTTTACTGAAGATATGCTCAAAAAAATTATTTAGATGTGAAATTTGTACATTTATAGATGGATTCTATAGGTACCATCAAGCTTGGATCATAAAATAAGATAATCCCAGATCAACATTGTAAATCAAGTAGAGATCTTTTTCTATAATGTCATGCCATTCAAGTTGAATAATGTTCCTATTGTATTCTCCTAAATTAGATTTGAAGCTTTCAAGGACTTTATCCATAAGTTCCTTTATGTCTATCTTGATGACTAGATAGTCTATAACTTAGTATAAGACCATTGTTTAAATATTTGATTCATGCTTGAGCACTACCAGAATCTTCAAATTTTTCTCAAATTGAATAAATGTCTTTTTGATACCATATTTGGCATTCTCCTTGGTCATCTCATATGCCATGATGAACTTTTAGTAGACCTAGCCAAGATCACTATCGTCTTTCAACTTTTAAAACTAACCAACCAATGAGAAGTCTACACCTTCTTAGGGTATATTAAATATTATAGAAATTTTATTCATGGATATGCTAGAACTGTTACACCATTAGAGGAGTTACTAAAATAAAATGGTTAGTTCATTTAGAACAACACTCACCAGGAAGAATTTATTTCATTAAAAGATAAGCTTATCATTACACCCATTATTTATTTTCTAGATTGAACAAAGCCTTTTAACATCCATGTCGATTCTTCTAAGATGGTGGTGGGTGCTTAATTTCTCAACTTGTTGAGGGTAAGTTAGATAACCTTATATATTTTTTAATTCAAAATCTTATTATGGCTAAACATAAATATAAAACTAGTGAGCATGAAATACTATATATGGTTTACACTCTCAAAAATTTCCATCAATGCCTACTAAAAAATCCATTTATCTTCTTCACAGACAATGAGGCATTAAATTACTTGGGCAACAAATTGGTATTTCATGGGAAAAAATTTTGGTGGATTTTTTTGTTTCAAAAATTCTAATTTTTTGTAAAAGTCAAGTTTTGTAAGGCCAATTTTGGTCCAGACCATCTTTCATGCATTGAATCTAGCATGGAGTAGAAGATGATTTGCCTAACATGTAATTTATACATATTTCACATGTACCTAATGTATTGGAAGATATATCCACATTTTTTAATATCATCTCAGTACCAGCTCAGCTCAATACTACCAAAAATAAGTAGCTAGTTGTTTAAGCTACTCCATTCCAACATATAGGGGACTCCTTTATAATCTTGTTAAAGGTTCTCTAATGTTGTGTTATGTAACATGAGTGTATTGAATTACTTAGAGAAGTCCATGAAGGTGTCCCTAAAGTAACCTATTATAGTGAATATACTATGTGAAAGGTCCTTTTTCATGGTTTATGGTTGTCTACCTTATTTAATAATGCTAAGATTTGTGTGCACCAGTGCACATTTTCTAGTGCATGAGCAATACAAATAAGAGGGATGTCATGCCCCTTCATCTTATATTATCTTATGAACCTTTTGAAAAATGAGTCATTAGCTTTGTTGGTCCCATCAACCTAATAGGGAGGCATATTTATTGATGATATGTTATCAATTCTACTAATTATTTGAATCACTGGGTTGAATTTGTGACAACACAAGATTGTACCACTATTACTATTGTTAGATTTATCTAGGAAAATATTATTACCAACTTAGGATGTTTATTGAGTTTCACTAGTGACCAAATTAACCACTTCCTTAATGAGACTATCTATGTTACATTGAAGGAGTTCATTATATCCAACCATAATACAACATCATATCATCTCTAAGACAATGATACATTTGAGGTGTTTAACAAGATTTTAGGTACTACATTGACCATAATATATAATATTAGACACACTAATTGGGATGATCATGTGTTTGTATTATTATGGGATTATCATACCATTTATAAGCATTCAAATAAGATCATACTATTTAATCTTGTGTTTGGTACCAAATCAATTCTTCTAGTATAATTCCTTATTCTTTTTCTTTGCATTACATGTGTTGGTTACTTCAATGACGAAGTTACCTAAAATCATGCCTTGATGATTTTTTGTAGTTGTATGATACTTGATTTCTCACACACTATAGTTAGGGAGTGGAGAAACACAATCAAAAAGCATGGCATGATGAACATTTTAAGAAAAATACTTTTTCTTCTCGCATGTAAGTCTTATTATATAAATCCTAGTTCGCATGCCACTCTTGAAAGTTTCATGTACACTGGGATTGCTCCTTCATCATTCATAGTATCCATACCACTTGAATGTGTAGGTTAAAGTAGCTTGATGGCCAATTTTTTCCTGTTCATTTTAATGGTAGTTAGTTGAAATCATAATTTTATGAATTCTTTCCTTTTCTATACTAATAAGCTATATGCCATTAGTTTAAATTATGATTTGCATTATTTTTAATAATGTGTATCACTAGTTGTACTCTATTGAGTAATTATAGATTCAAAACTTTGGTTTTATACTTTCCTAAATTTTCATGGATGATGATGGATAAATTTTAGTGTGGGTAGGGGTTTTACATCCATAAATCACTAGGATATGGTCTATACAAATGTGCAAGGGAGTATATACATGTATGTGGAAGTGCATAAGGATAAAATGGTGTGCATGTTATGGCACATAACCAAAATATATTTGATGTAATGAAATATTCCTACCTTTAAAATGGAAAACATTTAAATTATTTATAACTATCATGCACTTTAGGAAAATCATAGTAAGTGGCATGCAATTAATATAAGGAGAATAATGGTAATGGAAAATATGTATGGAATTTAAAGAGTTTCATTTTGTAGAGATCAACATTTTCCATTTTAGGGTGTTAAAGCAAGAGAGTTGATTAGTTACATAATAAACCACGTATTTATTTTTTATAAATTGGATGGTCATACCTTAAACTTTGTGCTCCATGAAGGGTGATGTGGCTAAAGAAAAAGGCTCAACAAAGTGAAACACTACTTGGGATTGTAGAGGAAGAAGAGTTGAATGTGGTTAGAGAGATAATATTGACAAGATAAGAAGATATTTAATAAGTTGTAGTGTTTTAAATATACATAGAGATATAAATGGTGTGATAGGTGAAAAATAAAGATGTTGTGCCCCTCCACCACTAGTGCTAATTTAAGAGACACATTACTGAGAGGTGGTACCATGTGTAGAAAATTGGGTATCTAATGTGCCTACCTAAAATGTATTTGATTATAACCATCACCATCCTAGGAATGAAGTAGAGTTATATCATGAATATAGGGTAGAGTGCTAGAACACTAGGAGTGAGTTGTTTTATTACTTGAAAATTTTAAATGCTTTGGATGTTATTGGCCTCTTCCAGTTTTTCAATCTTACTTACTTTGACAATTCATTCAAAGCAATGAAGATTTTGATCATGTGGTTTCATGAGGATTACATTTATTTCACTCGACACTTGATGATAATTATGATAGAATAAATAAACAAATTCATAAGCTTTCAATGTTTAGGTATTAACCTTGCCTATGTCTTGGAAGACTAAGATGAGATAGAGAATATGAACATCATTTGAGTACTAAAAATAATTCCATGCTACAAAAATCATCAGTATTCAAGATCCTACCATTAAAGTGGTTACTTAGATCATAATGATAGTTTGGAGGCAAAAATAGGTGGAAAGAGGAAAATATGTCCCACCTATATGTTACACAATAGGTCACCAAGGGGATAAAGTATAACTAGGTGGAGTATTTCACTATCAAAATCATATAAGATGCATAAAAATCCCACTGACTACCCATATAGAGGTTTACATGGGGCATGTTCCTATTATTAATGGTGTTTAACGAGATTGTTGTACTTGACTACACCTATAGAGAGTTGAAATGGGCATATTGACATGAGAATAAATCCCCCATAGAGTGGTACAAGGCATTCACATATCCTAAATTGATCACTCCATCACAGAAAGTCAAGATTAAATGATGGTATTATGGGATGAAGTAAGCCTTTTAAAATGAGTGGCACATTCCAAATGACTTACCTACATAGGTTAGAAACTAGGTCAAGTTTATTATTAAGCAAAATTTCTCCCTCACACACATCTAGATGGATTAGTTCAAATAGTTGTCTACATGTCTTAAGATTTTATATGATTTCATAGTGTGATAATGCATGAATTTTGTTCACTAGATATACAATGAAAAAATAATGAATATTTTTGTATAAGAGATTAATTTGAAGACTCACACCCTCCACCAACTATATGTATATCCAAGGAATAAAACCTATACAAAAAATACGTATTTGAACAAAATTGACTTAAAATTTCAAAACCAAATGGTGGATAATTCCATTCATTCTCTTTTCTACATGTTGAAACCCATGAAGAAATCTTTAGGGAGCATAGAGAATGAAAGAAAAAGACTCCCTCTAGAATTGGTGTGAGAGAAGAAGAAAAATGCCCAAGGCATGATGCTGGTAAAATCACTCAGCTAGAACATTAAAAAATGCAAAGGATTACCTAAGTAGCACTAAATAAGGATATGCTAACCCATCAACCTAAATTCCCAAAGCTAGTAACATAGACTATTCCCTTGGAATGAGAAATGGTGGTGTCTAAAGATGGTGACATGGAAGATCAGGTAGAGATTTTGGAATGGACACTAGAAAGAGTTGTTATAAAAGAGAAAGTCACTCTTGATGTTGAGAAGACACCCTTTCCAACATGGAATGTAGAGACTACCCTCAAGGAGGTAGAAATGGAATTTGAAGATATACTTGGTGAAGAGAGGGATGGTTCTAGAATGGATTTGGGAATTAGTGTACTTGACATTAGGGATACTTACCAAGGGGAAGACATGGATGTTGAAATACTTGAGTAAGGTCCCTCAAAAGGGAAATATCCAATTGATGACTCCATTATATGAATAAAAAATATTTATGTAACCATGATCCTTTGTGCCTAGTACCATAAGGGAATACCTTACAAACTATTATATATGTACTCTCATATTACATAAGAGAATGCATCTGATTAGACCCAAAAAGAGATGTCATTATTCCTTGATATGTATAATTAATAATTCCAATTTGATATTCCCTTTGATGTCCTCATAGTAGATACAAAATTAGTGTCACTTCTTAACACCCTTGGGTAGATCCATGGTAGCTTATCTTTGTACAGGCTAGTGTATTACTCTTTAAATTAGAATTTGAAGTTACAAGGTAGAATGCATTTGTAGAGTCTAATTCATATTGGAACCAAAATAAACATGTCAATATGGTGGTGATGTATAAAATCATGTTTTTATTTAGGATGAAGCTAGAAGAATAGTTGGCTAAGATTAAGCACCAATTAAAAGTGGAAACATCTAGCAAAGTTAATGTATTAAGCATATGTAAGGCAATTTTAAGCTAATATCTAGATATATTAGATGTATTCCCTTTATTTGGTGATTTAATATATAAGTTGAGATTCTATTTAAACTCCTTTTGAAATGATTAAAAGAATAGCATGGCTACTGAGATCAAAAAAATTGGGTGACAAAGCAGTTCATAGAATCTATAGAGGTGTGTAAGAGAGTATTGCATAGAGTTTGAGATACTATTCCCATTTTAGATGGGTTTTTTGAGAAGTTGGAGTGGCCCATCAATATTTTGGAAGCTCAACTTTAGGTAATAGAACCTCAATAAGATTAGTTGGCTAATAAAGCCTTATTAATAAAAGACCATTCAAAATGTGCCAAAGCATTTAAGGATGTGGAGGCATAGAGGAAATAATATGTACTCATAGATAAGAAATAAATTTGAATCTCATGGCACTCCAAGGATAATTTTTTGTCAATGCCACTATGATTGAGGAACTTATAAATATGCATCCACATGCCATAAATGTTTGTTAAATAAAGTAGGCAAGTGTCTCAACCAACCTAAGGCGACTAAGAAGCTAAAGAAGAAATTGAAAAAGTAACAACCAAGTTGTTGAACACCTTATCACACTATGAAGGTGTCAATAAGAAAATTGACAAGGTTGGCCTAGAAATTTTGTTAGAGATTAAAACCAATGCTTAGTCTAGGATGGACTAATGGCATAGTGTGGGGTGATGTTAGACCCCAAATTTTGGTTAAGTCCTTTTTTGAAATAATTGGTGTAGAAGAGGTATGGAACAGAATAAGCACATTGAAAAATAGTCATGGTGTAGAAGATCATGGTATGGAAGTCCATGGTGAAAGAGAACTAATTTATATTAAATGTGCATAATAAATGGATAACCCCATGATGGAGGACTCTAAACACTTGAAGAGGACTTGGAAAGCACCTAGGAAGTCAGAGATAGTTAGGGAGTGATTCACAGGGATGAAATAGACTAAGTCAAGTATGAATATACTATCAAATTATGGTAAGATAGGCATTCGATGATAAGGATAAAACACTAAAAAGAGAATATAGGGCCACAAAGGCTTACATCCCTAAGAAATCAATGTAATTGTCTACCATGTCTCAAATGTGTTGATGATCATTGGCAAGTAATTATGAGTGTGATTATGATTGTAAATACTTGGTTGGAGAAAACCAAGTATAAATACTCCTAGATAGAATTTTTTAAGTTTTTTAGTTGTTTTTGTATTGATGTCACTGAGGATATTGTTGTGATATTATTCTTATTATACTCATCTAGATAACATTAAGAGTTATATGATTGAGTTGAGCCATACTCTTGATTATGTAACCTTTGAATCACTTATGATTATCATGAATGGAACCTATGTTACTTAATTTTTTTTTTACTATGGAGACAATGATATTAGTTATATTATATGTTTTTTAAGTTAGTTGAGTTTAGGTCCATAATTACTATTTATTTATTTTTTTGGTTAATCATTGGGTAATGTGTATGCATTCAATCACCCTTATATGTTAGCACATTCTCATGTAATAAAACCAATGGGATCCACTCCCTCATTTTGTGATTAGGGTGAGCATGAAAGAAATCATTCTTACATGAAATTCTAGTGCACCAATGTGTTAAGTTTTTAGTCACTTCAGTGCATGCCTAAGGAAAGTTATGCTTAAGTAGAGAAAATAATCACAATAATTACAATCAGACCATAAATCTATTTTGTAGAATAATTGGGCACCATGAAGCTCATAAAGTATTCATTACTAACTAAGATAGAAAAAAGTCATTGATATTGAATTTGTTAAGTTTAAAAAAATGATG
>JARHVA010002921.1:647500-925000 GCA_037957365.1 Torreya grandis | reverse complement strand
CAAACACACAAATAAGAGCACTCAAAAGTAAGTCAAAACACAATGGTCCAAAGATATTGCAAATAAGGGGCATGTCTAAATGCTAAACAATTAAAGGGACATGACTCAGTAAAATGTCACAAAAGTAATAGCAATGTATTAAAATTTCTATCAAATAAATAATGACATAAAAATTTCAAATAAAAAACACATAATCATGGGGCCCACAAGCAAAGGAGCATATTAAAATAATTTAAAAAGTAAGAAAATAGAAAGGTAGACACTCAAGGAAGTGTATAAAGGAAATCATAAGAAACTCATAGTAGTCCATGGATTAAATGTGTTAGGAAAAAATTTCAAGTTTATAACATATCAAGTACCTTATGTATGATATAACCATGGATAAAGGAATGTGTAATTACATATCTAAGCTCAAATATGATAATGAAGTGTGATCATCAAACCATATAATGTATGTCTATCAATATCAAAGAAGTGGATGCCCCCACTATCCACATGACATGAGTAGAGGGAAGGCTAAACATTAAAAAATAGGAATATATCATGTATTTGTGTATAATTATATCAAACTCAAATAGAAGTGTGTGACACATGTGTGTATGTAAAATTGATAGGTATGATATCCATCAATAGGAAAATATCACATAGATGCCAAGGAGATAATAAACATACTTTGAATCCATCGAATAGATGGTCATATATATGTACCCACCATGAACCTAGTGTAATAATGTGGTGACATTGTCAAAGAACATGTATATGTATAATATTTATCATTTTAATATCAGTGATGATTTACATATGTAAAATAGGACTTTATGGTCATAAATTAGTAGTAAGAGTAATATGATTAGGGGTTTGTTGAACCCATCATGGAGTGTTTTATTGTTTATTTATAATATTCATAATAGGAACATATGTAGGTGCTTTGGATATCTTAACATGGTGCATAATAGATGGGGATTATATTAAATCCATTGTATGTCTCTATTATAATGGTTTCTTAAGGACTAACCACCTAGTAAATGCCTATTTCTTACCCTTTTATTGTGAATGATCCTTAGTAGTATTGTTTTTTAACTATCTAGGTATAAGTTTATCTTATTTAATATGATGTTCATATATAAATTTCAAAACTATAAATAACCAATTGGAATGAATGTATTTAACACACCCATGCACTATATAAGTTATTGCTCTAGTTTTATGGATCCAATATCTTCCAAATATTAAATAAAAGATTAACATTCAAGGTATAATTGAAAAAGTAGTAACCAAATGTGTGAGACTGACCTATAAAGGTATGTCAATCATGATAATAAATGTTTTGGAGGTCCCATTGAATGATGTAACTAATTTAGTATAAGGATGCAAATCATGATGAGTATAACCCAAGTGCATGAGGTCATGGTGAAAACATTATTTATTGAATCATTATAAATAATAAAATTATGTATAGGTGTTTATCTAGGTATGTTTAAATGAATAAAGAGTGAATATCAAAATCATCATAATTAATCTCATCATCATCATCGTCAAAAGTAATAGAAGATGACTGAACCATAAAAAGGTATATGCTATGTATAAGTACCAATAATCCCATCTATTATGTGCCCATAATGTGATGGAGGAATATGTGAATTATATACCATTTTCACTTATTTTTATTTCTTATAATGGTCTTGTAAATGATTTTTAAATTTTTTTTGTTTCTTCTAATCACTAGGATATGAGATAGATTCTTTTAGAGGATCATCAAATGCAAGTTTTTGGTCATCAATGAGATATAATATTTTATGTTTCAAGGTTAAATATATGTTTGTATAATGTATTAGTCCATTATAATAATCACAATAAGAATTCACATCATATCTTTTGCATATATGTTGATTCATATCAACCTCGATAGGATGAGGGAGAGAAATAAGCTAACACTCTAGTAACCATAAGAGAAATGAATCTGGGCACTTAAAAAAATGAGAGAATTATCTCATTGGTGCATTGGATAAGACAAGTTGATTAAGAAACTATGAAACTATGTTAACCATGGTGGTTCTTTCCTTTTTAGGCTCAGGATGTTTTGCCTTATAACTTGGTTTGATTGTAAATTTTGTACTACATGTAGATGCATATGGTGTATTTGCTACATAATTGAGATTATTTAATGAAATAATATTCATCTCATGGTCCCATGTAATATGGAATGATTCATCAAAATATTTGAACTAATTAAAAATAATGGACTCATGTAAAGGAGCAAGCAAACTTTTCTTGAATATGTCTTGAAACTCTTTATCTCCAATAGGATTGGTCATTTTAGCCAACATTGTCTTATATCTCAAGACATATTAATGAATAGGTTCATTAGTGCCTTGTTTGATTTTATCAATTTGGGATTAGGAAACCTTTTCATAAATATTACTAGAAAAGTGTGAAAAAAACTAATTTGTAAGAAGTTTTAATGTTTTCATGTATTGGAGAGGTAAATCATATAACTACCTCAAAAAATAGTCCTTGAGACTTATTGGGAATAATTTGGTCAAAATTTTATCATTATAGCCATATTCAAGACATGTCACATGAAAGGATTACAGATGCTACTTAGAATGACCCTTTCTATTATAAAATGTAATTAGGTGAAACATAACTAATTTTTAAAGGGTTCAAAGATATATCAAATGAAAAAGTGTTATGTAATACATCTTGTGAAACAATAGCATGAAGGGATTCTAAATAATTTTTTTCAATGTTTGTAACCTTGTCTTCTAAGGAATTTATAATTTTAAGGATTGTTTGAAATGTAGACCCATTAGGATTTAGATTAGGAATTTGAGTATTCACCAAATGGGATGTAGACATGGTTTTAGTAGTAGTAGGCATTGAAACTAGTATTTGTGTTGAAAAAATTAGTAATTATATGGTAGATGTAATAATATTAGTATCAATAAATAAATTTTGGAAGATTAATCTATGATTCCACTATATGTAGGTTGATTTGCTAGTATGTAATTAGTTGTAGTACATTCTAAAGGCTCACCATCATTAGGTAAAGTTGCCTTAGTTTTATCATGTTTACTTATTTCATCTCTTGTAACATATAAAAATGCATCCATTCATCCCTTGTTATTATTGAGATGATTAATCAATGACTCTTTATATTCCATTTCAAAATGAGTGTTTTCATTTAAATTTTACATTACTTTACAAATTAAAAAATTAGAATTTACAACAAAGTATAATAATCAATAAAATAGAAAAACTTAGAAAACCCTAATTGACTTAGGGTTTGGAGTTCAAAGATCAATTTCACTAGATTTTTAACCCTAAAATGGTTTTTATTATGAGTAATTATAGTCAAATTAATTTTTCCATTAAATGGGTTTATAAAATGATAATGTGGAAGGGTGATAATCAAATCTATAGTAGGCCAATTAGGTGTTAAACTTAGATATGACATATGTCAAATTTATAAAACTAGTATTAGGATAAATATAGGAAGTACAAATAATATATGTATTTAAATAACAAAATAGTAATAGAATTATCAAATTATTATGGTTACATATTGATGGGTTTAGAATAAGTAGGAAGCACTTATTGAAAAAGGTTTCTATTTATTCATTTAATTTTTCAAATTATTTCATAAAGTGAAAATACAATAATTAAAATTATTAAAACATAATTAAAAACTAAAATAGATGAGAGAGAGAGAGAGAGAGAGAGAGAGAGAGAGAGAGAGAGAGAGAGAGAGAGAGAGAGAGAGAGAGAGAGAGAGAGAGAGAGAGAGAGAGAGAGAGAGAGAGAGAGAATAAGCATAAGTTTTGTTAGATTGAGTTGAAGGCTAACACAAAACAACCATATGTCCTTGTTCTTTAATTTTTGATGAATTTAATCTAAAATCCTTAAACTTATAAACTACCATGAAATTTCCTTTATATTTTTGAATCATTTTTAACTAAATGATTATTATCTCATTCATTTATTCATTCTTATTAAAAAATATGAATATTTGTGTTTTATTTGGTGAGGGCATTATGGATGCCATTCAATTTTTAATAGACTCTAAATTGAAATTGTCTCCATCAACTAATTATTTGATGATCATATTTTGTAATTTTAATTTAATTTTAGTGACTATAAATGGCTTAGTATATCATTTTATAATTAATTCCTAATGAGAAAACCATAAATCTATGTGGATCTTAGTCATGCACTCATCACAAATTTTACTATGTATATTCAAATCATTCTATGTTTCTTATAGAACACTCATATTGAATTGAATTATATAAAACAATATAAATGACATATCATCCTCTAATTTTTTGAATAATTTTTCATATTTTAGGTTTTTTCCATTAAAATGGACTGTATCTTTAAAATCCGTGACTACATTCTTTAAAAATCTGAATTCTTTTGAAACAAATTTAATTTCTTTTAAGAGATTGATTTGATATTCATACACAAGTTATATAATTAATGAATTTGAGGCCATAAAAAAATTATAAACTAAATTTCCCATTTATATTCCATTATTATTGTATTTATGAATGTTTACAACAACATTCTTAACAATATCCTCCATGGGAACATATTCTAGAAGAGAAGTCATAGGAACAGTCTTGAATAAAAAATGTATGTATATATGCTAAAAGTAATAGTACCTACTCCTCAATATATTATTTATTTTTCTTCCCTAATTCTCTTATTCCTACTAGTATTGACTAAAATACTTTGAAATAATTAATAATTTCCTCATGAGTAGATTCTCCAATGTGTGTTTTGCTCAAACTGTAGTCTATAAGATTCATATATTCTTCATTATTATTAGTGATGGGGTTATAAATTTCAACAAATTGTACATTTTAAGGATAAAATATCATTTTAAATTCATTTTTTTCCTTTTATGTGGCGATATTTTCAAGATATTGGAAACTGCATCAAAATCTAAAGTAACAAACTTTTCGCCATTTTTTTCATTTTTTTGTCATTTGATGAAACAAAGGGAAGGATGGAGTGCTTAAATAAATAAAAAATTGTGTATATTTAGACTTTTATTATCTAAATAAATAAAATAAATTCTAATAATCACTTTTTGGATATCTTAATAGTGTATATTGCTTTAGGGGTGGTGAAAGAGGAGTGTGTGATGTAAGTGAAGGAGGAGGTGAAATATGAGGAGGAGATGAAGCATGAGGTGGGGATGTATTGGATAAATTAAGAGATTTAGGCATGTGTGAATTTAAAATGGAATAAGTAAGTGGAACTTTCACATGATCAATAAAATATTCAAGAGGTTTTTTAATCCAAACTAAAGAGACAAGAGATACTTGCATCGGAGTAATAAAATAAATAAGAGGTATTTGAATTAGGCCAATATAAGATGAAATAGGTGATAATGAAAAAACTTATTCATAAGTAATATATTGATATTTTTCATTACTAATCAAGGATATAATTATTTTGAGTAATGGACCTAACTTGAGGAAACAAAAGAATGTAGTGCAAGACTTTTAATAACAATCATTAGATGTCTTTTTGTAGGTTCATATAGACAAGTTTTTTCTAGTAGCTTTTTCTTATTTGGATCCTCATCATTCCCACCACTTTTACATTATATGATTTAGCAATATGTTTTTTTTTTTTCCTAATCTCTAGAATATATAACATATGTTGAGCTTCCCACAACTATATACTCAATTACTTTATTTTTTTAACCAATCCTTTAGTATTTCCAAAACAAATTTGGTACATTCATTCAAATAATATGATTATTTTATTGACCAATAAATTAGTGGTAAAGGTATAATATACACTTAACTAAAAATAATATCAATCATATATGATCCATCATTAACTATTATTCTAGTCACCCATTCCAATCTGAATGTTTTCATTAACTCCAAGGCCATTCTTGAATGGTCTCTTTTTATAATTATAAATTCATCCTCATGATCTTCCCACTATTATTTAATTTCTATGATATTCAGATAATTAGGACCGAGGTTGAGATTGTAATTCACAAATTTATTACTTTCAAAGGGAAATATTTTGTATGAAATTTACTTGGGAAGTCGGCCATAAATTTATCAATTTTAGATACATCTTAAGTTGATTTTCACATGTATTAACTCAAACTGATAGGAAATGTAATTCCATCTAATTTTTTTTCATTACACATTTGATAACATAAATTAATTTCCTATATATATAAATAATAATGATCTTATCATTTTATAGATTGGAAATTTATATGGAATACCTGGGAACCATCCAACTTTGATATATGTGAATCTAGGAAATTGTAAGAAATAACATCCATATTTCTTAACCAAGGCAAGAGAATCATTTTAGATCCATGTTAATATTATTCCTTATATATTATTTAAGATAAATAATTATTCACTCATAATAAATTTTTTTGCCTTGTTCATGAGTGAGTTGTGGAAAATTATCATCTTTTATGGAAAGTATTTCCCTTAGATATTTAGTCCTGGCCATTGTCTCATATCATCAAAATAATATAATGAATTTGAGGTCATGTAGAATGATTGATTTTATTTTAACCCTATAAATTGGTAATATATATATTATCATTGATTCATTTTACAAAATGAATGAACTATTTTTTCACACATTCAATGTTCATGTAGACACATCCATTTGGTTAAAAAGAGTGTTTAAATTACCCATAATTTTTTCAATAGAGTTATTATGTCAGATAATTATTTACATAATTATCCCTTATTAATGACCTTATGAATATTTTATGGTCCTATTATCTTCTTATTAATCCAATTCTGATTGACCATGTTCAAATATTTATTAGAATTCTATTTTTAGTATTTCAATGCAATATCCTTATTTATGTTTATGATTTCATCATAAGTTGAAATTATAAATGTTGCACTCATTGATTAGCCTTAATTTTTTTATAAATATATCATTATAAAATTTTATCTACCTCTTCTCTGAGTCAAAATATTTGGCACAGTCTATGACCAAGTCATCACATTGAAAAAATTTAGGAAAATAATCTACATGTGCAAACCCATTGTCAAAAAAGCATTTTAATGAAAATATTTTTATATCTACCATCCTCTTCAAAACTCCTCAATACATATATTCCATATTTAATTTTTTGTGACCTATAAAATATTTGAATTTTGATTTTGGTAGAAAAGGGTGTACATAATATTGTTCCAGTTAATAGACTCATTTATGAATGGTAATGTTGGGAGGAAAGAATGGTTTATATGAGTAAAATTTTTGGGTCAAATTAGTTATAAATGTTTTTAAAAATATATTTAGGATATCTTAAAGACCATGTTTTATCAAACAAAAGTTTTAGTACCTATAACACTTAAACACCCCAAATTTATAAATTCAATCAAAGGAAAGATTACATTTTGTGGGAAAAGTTGCATCTCACTCAGGGGATGAATAAAATTAGGTTGAAAGGAATGGATGAGGTAAAAATAAGTGGTAAATGAATAAAATAGAAGAGAAATGGAATATAATAATTTAAACAACAAAATGCATGGAAAATGAATGAAAGTGTGTATGAAATAAAATGAAAGCGCAATGGAGGATTGTTAATAACCTTGAAAATACTGAGATTAGATGATGTTGAGCATAAATGTGTAATATTGAGGTGATATATTATGGGGATTGTAATAGTTAAATAGTTCATAGTTTTATTGAGAAAATGGAACGTATAATCACATTTTATTTTTTGAACAATGATCTAAGAATTCAAAAAACTCCCCCAATTCAAACTAAGATTTCATAATGTTGATGAAATATATTTGATTTTTTTAATCTTTTAGTGTTTTAATGATTTTGGTGTTTTTATAGATTTTAAGCATCGTCGGTAACCACTATGCATTCTCTAAAATTATTATAATACTAAAAGACTATAAATGTTTTTTGAACTTGATTGGGGTTTCATAAATTAATGTAATATTTGTTACTTTAGGTACTCAAATAACATTACCTAAAAGTCTAAAATTATTCAAGACTTATAACTTAAATAATGAATTTAAAATCAACTGGTAGTTCTAGCATTTCAGAAGTTTTGAGAATTTTAGAAGTTTTGAGAAATTACCTAATTTACACATAGTCTTTCTTCCTCAAAAAATATTTTTCTAACTTAAAGTTTCATCACATAAATGATATAACAAGAATGTGTCTAGTAAAAATACTCTGATGCAAAACCAATATTCTCATTTGTTTCACCAAATATGCAAACAATAAGAGAGACTCAACTTTTCATAGAAGTCTCAAAATTTAAAATGGAATTGATCATAATAAAGACTACTTTTAGGCTCAACTAAATGATTTGTTTAGTAAGGCCTAAGTCACAACTCATTCCATTAAATCTGAGATAACAATAAGAGATTTACTAACAAGTAAAAACTCAACATCAAAGTGTTGATTTATACGACATTTCTAAATAATAAATATTTGATAAGGGTGACCTCAATCAAACCAAAATTTTTCATGCCTTGATGTAATTAAAATAATAGATCTAATATTCTATTAAAATTCTTCTTCAATTATTATTATATGGTCTCAATATATGGAAGGTTTGTTGCATGTAACTTACTCAATTGTTAAGACCAAAGGAACTTTTCACAAGGAATCCTTTTAATAAATAACAATAACCCTTGAATATCTCTATATTTTTCTAAATAACAATCAAAACCTTAAAAAATGCAATCTACTCATCCTTTTATAAGTTTTATGAAAATATTTAAACCAACTTAAAAGGGAGAGACATACACATAATAAAGAGACTATTCTCAACAAAATTCAATAAAATAACTAATATATTTTATTAGAAAATATATAAATAAAAATACCTTTATTTAAATAATGACTCCTTCATAATGGTCTAAATACTAATATTCATAACTAGTTATGACTCATTTTACAAAAGGGTTAAACATAAATACATCCTAAGTCTTTATTCATGATTGGCATATTTTTACCTAAAAACATCAATGTAAATTTTATTTTAACAGCCTAAATTATTAATCCTACTAATATCACATCTATTTATCTATGTTCCACTCATTTTTATATGAGTTTAATTCCATTAGCTCCTTACATTAAGATAGACATAAATGCATAATGCTTTACAGACTAGCCACCAATGGCAAAGGTTTAAGCAAGGAAATCAATCTATCAATTTATTTGATGTTCCTCAAGGGTAAAGACTTTTAATACATATAAGACTATTCCTAGTATCCTATAAATCAAGTATTCATAAATATTTAATCCTTAGTTTAACACTGGGGTTTTAATAAATATAAAATAAAGGTCTTTATCCATTGCTGGAGTATTATCCCAAGATCATATCTCTTACAAGAGTATTACATGAAAGTTGGATATTAAATAATTATAAAGTATTTAGTTTTATTCATATTATTAACATAAGTGATAGGTTCATCTCTCATCTAATCAACCATTGAATAACCAAGTAGTATTCAATAACATTACATGTCCACTCTTAAGCATATGTTGGACATAAAAAGGAAGGACCACCACCCAAAAAAAATTCATCATTATGCTCCTTCTCTAGATACCCCTAATATTGAGACTCCTAACTTCAAGCATGATTTTATCACTTAGAAAATGTAAGGATCGATATCTAAGAAAGCTTATCATAATATAAGGGAATGACCATGCACCACCTATAATCCTATTCATGATTCTTACTCAAAGAGATTCAAGCCCCAAATACATGATAAACAAGCATTAAAATGATCATATAAGTGAATCAAAGCATTCAATAAAATATTTTAAGTGGGAAAGTAAATATAACATAATAAGGCCCACCAAAATATTAGATTAGAAATAATATGTATCACTCTATTACTTCCTTCCAATGGTCATGGAAGAGTTGAATAACCTAAAACCATGACCAACATGGGTGGCATTTAACATTTCCCATCATGACTTCCAATTAAGTGTCAAACAACCCTTCCCATGTCCTCAAAGTATGATGAATTCATGGAGGCAAATACATAAGCCTGACCAAACAATCAAATGGGTAAAACAAACCAAGAAGTCTTATTCTCCTAAAAGTAAGAATATCAAATAGAGACAAATTCATTTAATTTATAATTAGTATTAGGAACATAATTTATTAATAATCCCACCTATCAACCTTTATACCACTTGGGTTCTATCATCTAATAGTGAAAAATCAATTCTACTAACCCCAAGTTCATATATACTACTTCATCTTCACTTATGTTACTTCCAAATTCATTTTGAATTATAAAAAATAGTATTAAACTTGGGGATATCAACTTATATAAAAATAGGTCTCAAGATTATTCAACCACTAGTCCATTGTCAACCCATTCCTCATTAAGGGACATTATTTTCCATGCTCATTTAAGGTGCATGATGACTCTTGAAAATTTTTGTACTTACTTCCTAGGTTTACTAACCTCCAAACCCAATAGATTATATTAAAAGGAAATTAATTTAATATATAACAGTTATACACTAGAAAAAATATATGTTACCTACCAATCCAATGAGAAAAATACAAAAAAATTCACTAAGTTTAAAGTCTAGATTCCAAAAAAATATGCTAAGTCAGTAAAGGTAGCATATGGGAACCTAAGAAACTCACTACTTATCACAAGTCTAAGAAAGGTTAAGATAAAAAAATTTAGTGATAAAACCATGATTGGTGTAGTCTCTTTAATTAATAGGCCCTTTTCCTATTCCTACACACTTATTGTACCCATGAAATAAATTATCCTAATAGCTGAGGATTGAAATCATAATCATGCTAGATCATTTACTTAAAACAATGTAATTATATTTCCTATTAATTCATAAGGTCATGAATTGGGTTCAATATAACACCTATTAAAATCATATTTTTAATTATAACATAAGGTAATAATTCAAGCATTTCTCAAACAACTCTTAATATTTACATGATCCATTCACCTTTTAATCATCACTATTATGGGAGTATCACCATTTATTTAGCATAATCACATTATCCATACCCAAAACATGTCTCAATAGGTTTGAATAATTATTATTCAGAGTCAAACAAGAGTAGAAATGGTCTTGCATACATCATATACCCATTCATGAGTTCCTTGGCATCCCACTAGTAGAAGTCTTAGTATTATTTGATTATCATATGCTAGTTAATAATTAAATTCAAATTTTTTCCATGAGGTGAATTAAATTATCCATATTTTATAGAGGCATCATCCTTAATTTAGGACTACTTTACTCATCCAACAACATTTTTTAACCTATTTGACTATTGGAACACCATTCTGAATTATATGTGTGCCTTCTTAGGTAGGAACACAATATGAGTTGTTTTTTTATCCCTTTAATAACATATTTATATTTGGATATCAAATACTATATAGGACCAAATTTACTATCCCTCTTTCAATTATAATATTCTTCTAATTTTATTCAACTATAGATTATTTGATACTAATTCTATTACTAGTTTTAGAATGGTGTGATATAATAACTTCAAACTTGAAACATAAGTCATTGATTACATTTTATAAAGGATTCTTCTTCACATAATGTTTTTTAAAAATGGTCATAGGAGAGTTTAAAAACCTACCATCCTACCCAAAATAAGAGGACTACAACTGCTTCTATCATGATGTCTAGGTAAGGTTCAAATAACCTTTCACCATGCCCAACACAAAAGGACTTTGCCATGATACCATTAGGACATTCATGGGAGGATAACATAACCTTAAACTATGCCTATCATAAGAGATATCTGATGCATTACCATCATGAATATGTTTCTCACAAACCATCATCACTCAATGTCATAATAATATACATTAGAACACATATAAAAACAAAGACACTTTGTGAAATTAAGGAGGAATAACATCTACATTTCCCATAATTTTAATACAAGATTATTATTGGCATTTTAGTATAACAATAATTTACTTTAACCAATTCATAAGGATGATTAAATTATAGATCATAATAATTTGAACTTCTTTTCATCAAAATCTATTTAATTTAGTCATGAAAGTGGTCCAATTTCATACCCAAGACTTACTTTATTTAAGCTTATATTTCCAAAATTTATTTCATTTATTGCATTATATGATGAATAAATTATAATTAATTCCTAAATGAGGAAATTCCTTTTGATGTAAATCATTATAAAAAACACATCTATATCAATCCATTACGACCCATAATTTCTCTATTATACTCATGAGATTCTAAGAACTAATTGAATATGAAACTTATTCCTAGAGAAGGATAATGGTTGCTAATCATAATAAAACTATCTTTCTAAATTAGGCATGAATCTTTGGTCTTACCATTATGAGATCATATATAATCATTAGAAAGATATGGGGAATTATTGAGTTAACATAGTTAGTGCCATCTAAATCATAAAGGATCTTATGAATAAGTAGAATATGAGGAAATGACTCTCATCACACTAATTATACTATAGAATAATAAAATTATGGGATTGTCTCCCTTCTCCTTATACCATGCCATTAATGAAATATTATAATAAACTACTAACATGACATTCAATATATATATGATCTTAGTATCATATTCTACAAGAAAATGTATCATGTGCAACACAATATGAAGGAGGATCACAAGACATTGTTCCACTAAAAAATATAATTACATGTAGATGAGTATATATGTGGCCCTTAGGACATTGGTCCACTAGCCAAGAATCAATGTCAAAATCAATCTGTATGTGGCCCTTAAGACATTAGTCCACAATCCAAGAATTTAATGTACCAATCAATATGAATGTGGCCCTTAAGACATAATTTCACCAATTAATAATTCAATGTTCCAATCAATATGTGTATGACCCTTAGGACATTGGTACACCAACCACCATCTAAATGCAGAGTGAAGAGACAAAAAATTAATATGTCAAGTGCCCTCAGGACATCATTCCACTAGCAATTGAAATGCATAGAGTGAAATAGATAGTTGATATGTTGACATCCCCTAGCATGTCAAGGTTTAAATATTAATCTATTAATAATGTGATGATGGATTTAGGAATGTTAAGAAATAGAGTGAAAAACCACCTTAGTGTCTAAGGCTACCAAATCTAGTGGGTGAGGAAGGATGGGTTCTTGGACCTATGTGATAGGTCCCCACAATAACCCACTTATCTATCATTCTCAATCTACTTATTCTTTTTTATGCTAACCTAAAGTGATAGTTATGCACATACTAACACATGAAACCAACACAATCAATTGAAGACACATCAATTGATCATGTAAGTGTAAAATTAATAAAATGAGACCAAGTAGTATTAATAATGAATTCCATGGTCATATTTTAGTTTTAAACATTTGAAGTCAAGAAGAAAACAATGCCAATTTCTAAGAAATATAAATAAAATCTCAGACAACTTAAAATAAGTTTGGAAAGCACATTTAATAAAAATTAGATCACAATATGATCAATATGTGTCTATATGATCCACTCAATGGGAGAATTAATAAAGTAAGAGGGCATCGATTATCCATTATCCATATGGACAATAAAACTATATCATGACATAAGGGATATGTTCCACTAAACATTACTAATTTTTTTCCTTATGGATGCAATTACCACTTTATATTGTTGAATTCATTATTTTTTAATTATGAATAATAACATGTAGGATGGTGCTACACCACTACCACTTCATAAAATAATACTATCAATTTCAATAATAATCATGTAGAAGGGTGCTATATCACTAACACTACACAAAATGATATAGTTGAGTAACTAGTACCCTATGCCTCTTTAGCGGGCATACTTATAGTTAATATGTATTCACCACCTATCAAGGTGTAATTTGGCATTGAAATCAAGCCTTACCTACTTTAACATGAGAATCTAGATATGATTCCCCCAATAATTAGACATAATGTTTATGGCAAGAGAGATGAAAGGCTATCATTTAAAGATAAGGGCACCTCCATGGTCTCCACTTCTTATTCATGTTGACACATAGTGCTATATAAGTTCCCAAGGTAGTTAGTAGTTATAGTTATCCTAACTGATAAGTTATCATTATGAGAAAATTTAGTAATACCATATGTATTCATTATATTTTACTACCATAAAAATCCACAGTAATTCAACATGATTATCAACTCTTTTAGGCTCTCAATCATTATTGTAAGTGAAAATTTATCCATTGATTGATTTATCATTATAATATATATAATGTGTAAGGTTACCTTATCCATTCTATATGCTTCACAACCATGAATATACCATCATAAACATTTTACATTCACCCATAAATAGCATCATAATCGAGGATATACTCATATATGGACAATAAGGCAATTAGTAGCCTAAATCTATTCAAATATAACATGTTATTTTCATGATATAATACTTATCCAAAGACATGCTTGCCCTAACTATTCTTTAGAGATTCATTTTATGTTACGAAAAATATGCAAGATTAAAACTCAATAGGTTATCATTAGGCAATATTATATTTATACATAGAATAAGCCATAACCTCAATACCATAATTTTACCATATCCTTGTTCATTAAATGGTCCTAATGTTCTAAATAAAAAGAGACATTTTATTTAACATTCCATCAATTTAAACATATGAAATCAACATATTCAAGGAATTCATAATTTCAAAAGAATGGCCATTAAAGGCTTTTTATAACTATTAGTTAAATTTATCATCATCTGAGCATCAGTTCAAGCATATCAAGTTGACTTCATTAAGATTCATGTCCTCCCATTAGCATGGAAACACCATAATAAAACTGCATCTATCCAAATTAGCACTTAAAATAAAATAATAAAAATGCACATACACACACATACATATCTCCATTACCATAGGATTCTTAACAAGAAGTCCCATTGTGATTTCAAATATAAAACATGTTATAGTTATTTCATGTTTTGAAAAAATAATCAAAATAAGTATAATAAGGATTATAAAAAAAATTTGTCTTCATAACTAGTCCATATTAGGACTTGAGTATCCCATGATCAAGTGTTCTTAGGAAACTTGTGTGCATCATGATTAATAGTTTTGCAAGGAAATTAAGCACCCTTGATAGTATATTTTCTAGATTGCATCTGTCAAACCTTAAATTATTTTTAATCTATGGTTTTTACATGTGGGTATTATGTTTGGGTACCATGCCTGCTATAGTAGATCTGAAGGTGGTTCATGATTATAATTATATGATGAGACTCTAAAGGTTTCCAAACCTACAGATCACTTCCCTAGGGTGGCCAGGCTCCTTTTTACAATATAGAAAATTGGGAAACATTTTTTCTAGCACATACATCACTCACTATAGGGTCTCAAGAAATTTAATAGGTATTTTATTTGGATGCATTAGTTAGGGATATTGGTGACCACAATTTATTATGCATTATGTTTATTCATTTTATGACATCTTGTCTATCAATTTATATTTTAATAAAGTAAGAAAGAAACATGCACCTTATTCAATTTACATAAATCATGATTAACTAGATTTAGAAAGGTGATGAACTCATATATAATATCATCCCTAGAGTTCCTAAAGTTTAACTTGGGATTTGATAGTAAAATGTCATGCCATTTTCCCCCTAAAAATAAGCATGACATAACCAAAAAAAAAACAAAACAATCATATATACATAAACAAATATAGGAATTTGTGTTAATCAAAACACACATAAAATCTCTACCATTGCCATCATCCCATAATCAAGTGTATGTTATCTATTAATAATTCAAAATAATGATTCATTCAACCAAGTGATACAAAACCTATTTGTCATCTTGTACTCATTCTTGTAGATGACCATCAATTTTAATATTGTTTAAAGCTAATACAGTCAATATTCACATGGTATCTTTGGTGGATCCAAGGCCATTATAGTTTTTCTTCATGATCTTAAATAGTTTTATTTCCACACAGTGTCCTACCACTTACCTACTAGTCTAACAAGATTTTATGTGGCACTTGTAGCCTTGAGACTATGGGCAATCAGGATGATACCACGTGGTAATATCCCATTAGTCTATTATCCCAAAGCCTTTGTCCTCAACATGGAATTTGATAGGACTAAAAACCATTGGTATTGGGAGAAGAAAATGAATAAGTAAAGATATGTAGGATACTCTTCAAATATTCATGTGTTTTGTATGAAATTATCAACTATTTGTATTTTTACCTCTCCTCCAAAATTTGTGAAAACATAGAAGATAAATAGTCTCCTCTCTTTGGCATCAATATATAGGAAAAAATTGAATATTAAGGAAACTATAACAACTATAAATATGTATGTTTATATGAATAATATGATGAACCTTTATTGAGATCAATATAGACTTGTTGGTTATGGTTACCTATCATATTTCTTGCGTTATTCCTTATATGTGTTAACATGTTTAATGTTTAGTTTAATCCTATCTAAATTAATTTGAATTCTCTATAAACCTTAATAAAACTCTAGTTAATATTAGTTTATATCTATCACATGATAACTTATCTTTGTCATGCTTCTATTAAATATGAATATTTTGTATTATCCTCTGTAGTAGAATAAAACATAGCTATCATCATCATCATTATCATGATCTATTAAATTAGGAACCACTACTACTAATGGTGTGGTGAGCATGGAAACACTTTTTTTGAAGGAAACTATGCTAATATGGTTAATAGGATAATGAGACTTTGAAGCATGGTTAGACTAGAAAGAATGGCACTTCATAGAAGAAGAATCTAAAAGGACTGGTCTTACCACAAGTGAAATTATTAAGGAGCACATCTATAGAGAAATATATGAAATTTTATGGTGTGAGCTACCCAAAATAGTAACTAATTGGTTGAAAATATTTGGATACTATTGCTTCAATCCCATAATGAAATAAACTATTACTTAAACTGAAGAGAAGATAAACTAGTTATTGAAACTAGAAACTGATTGGATGAGAGAGATAGACTATTGGGTCACCACGACCATAGATGGATATTTTAATGAATTTATGGTGCAAAGATATATAGTGTTAAAATATGATTAGTAATAATTTATCCAAGTAATAAGAGGAAAATATTTACAGTGACGACTCCTATTAAAGATGTTGGTTGTGGATAAGGACATGGTGCCTACTCTAACAAATATGGAATAGTCACTTTAGGTGTATAGGGATGTGTGCACATGAAGATGAATGATGGATAGATGAGTAATTAAAGATTGAACTTGAATCTATAATGGATATGTGAGGAAAAAATAGTCATAAAAAGTCGTGATTTAGGATAGGAATTACAATAATAAAATAGATGGAATAAATAGAAAAATACCTAAGTATCTAAAAATAAAAGTAAGGGTAGTAATAAAGTAGATGATGAATGAGTGTGCAGATTTGATGAGTGAAGGATGAATAAATAGGATGAAAAATGAGATTAAGATGAGATGTATGAAGATGAAGATAAGAGTAGTTTAGGAATAGAACAAATCAAAGATAGAAGTAGTGCATAGCTATAAGAAAGGGTATTGTCCAAAGAATAGGAATTACAAAAATAAATAGAGAATATTCATAGGTTAATCATAGGGTCAATAGCAAGATAATAATAAGTTACAAGGAAGAACTATTCACTATAAGTGTATGCATCCCCACAACCTAATCATTTATATTCTAGTAGAAATTTGTAGCCAGGTGAATAGAAGGATAATAACTAGGAAAGACCATTTTTAGAGAACATGAACCATTAGGGTACATAAATTAATATAAAATCAATTAAGAAGGTTTTTATGACCTTAGATTTATTTGAAATAGAGCAACAAAATGAAATAAATGTAGATAAGGAAAGTGTACACAAAAATTCTCTTGGAGTGTAGAGTAGTACATAGGTAATACTACTCAGAATGTAGATGCCTCTGATAAATATTGTGTAGAAGACTCCATCCATATCAGTAAATATGATGGCCCACCTAGGAGTATTTCTAAACTTAGACATTTATGATGTGTCTATGGATCCTAAATAGTACCTACTCACTTGTAAAATGAAATGGCGAGCTAAGGGCGTAACTAATGAAAATTTTCAAAAGTGTGAATCAGTAGAGGCCCTAGCTAAGAGAACACTGGAGTTCATCTATAAAAGAGACCTTCAGTAGGAAACTTTAAAAGACATACAAGATTATCTAATCATAGAATTCAAAATTAAGAAATGCACCAATTAAACTATATATCATGTGAAAGAGAAAAGGCAAAAGTATGGAGAGTTGGTCTATGAATATGATCATAGATTATCTAATGTGATGAATAAGGTATAATTTACTTTAATAGATAAAGATAAAATAGTATGGTTCATTGAAGGATTATGAAATAGGATTATGTTTTCCACTGCACAAATGTAATATGATATAAAATTAGATGTTAGATTTGTTACACTACATGTAGAAAAAATTTAATATTATAGAGAAGATCCTATTTCTAATTATAAAATTAAAAACACAATACAAGATTTCATGAGAATAATAGAGTAATACCATGAGGTATATAATCCTGAATTGAATCTATAGTGCATAAAAATTATTATCCTAAATTCAAGATAAAATTATGTAAACTCTGCCAGGTAGTAGGGCATGCCACAACATAATGCAATTTTTTGCAGCAATATATAAAAAATTCCATAGAATCTATATTGTAATTTATACAAGTCAACAACCATGATAAGAAGAACTATATAGATTTGTAGGAGATTAAAGAGGAGATTTAAAAAAATATATTTACCTTCACATCATATTAATTATCATCACTAAAGCTAGTGATCCCAAGCTAAGATGTAGATAAGGGTTGTGTGACCCAGATAGGTCCACAAAGGATTCTAAGTTCACCATAGTATCAGTGTCATGGTTTAGCTAGATGGACCCCTTTTTCACCAAGTTAGATGCCTCCATCCTCAGTTCCAATATGTATCACCATGGAGATTAGCCATAACATAACAAAAACAAATGAATTAGGATCCACAAGCTATGTAATAATAATTCACTATGGGAGATAACAATCAATATCATTAGTAGTGGAACATTATGCAACAACAAGTAGGATATCAAGGTGGATATTAGTGTAATATAGGAGGAGGTTGAAGTTGTTATAGAAGAGGATACCAAGCTAATAGAGGAAAAAAATATCAACAACATCCCCTACAATGCTACCTATGTAGAGAATACAATCATGTGTAATAGAATTTCATGATGAATACACAAAGATAGTCATATTTCACATACTATAGAATCTCTAATTAGGATGGCATAGAATATTTCCCTTTTATAGATAATCAGAGAAAGGATAAAGGCATCCAAAATGTGAATATGGTAAGTGTGGATCCTAAATAAAATGTGTTTTTAATGTTGTGACATGATAATAACATGCAGAGAAAGGGTTGCCTCCACTTTAGATACTTTAGGATTAGGACATCAAAAAAGTTAAAGAGGATAAATATTAAGATATGAGTATTAAAATAATCTTATGCACAAAGTTATGTAGTTATTGAATAACATTCAACAACAATATAGTACTAATGGTGATGTTGCAGCAATCGATGCATAAATATATGGCCAAAATTATGTGCATTATATGAAAAGATGGAGTTGTCTATACACTCATGAATCTCCTAAAACTTTTGAGTACTTTACATAATGAAGATATATCATATAAAATTATTAATCTACTGCATAATCTTTTGGAATGTGCACAACATGACTAACAAAAGATAGAAAAATTGGTCAGATATGTCAAAATGAAGAAACCATGGGATGTTTATGCATGTATTGATATTGAGGTTACTAGTTATGAGATCCTAAATGCCATCTTTAATTTTAGCAGCATATTTAATATTATTCGCAGATCCACATGGAAATCTATTAGATGACCATCTCTCAGCTATAACCTAATAACTCTAAACCTAGTTAATTATAGAAAAGTTGAGCCTATCGATAGATTAAAGGATGTCAAGTTCAAAGTCATAGACTTATATCTATGAGGTGACTTTGAGTTCATCAACATGAAGACTGCATCAACACATTACCCTAGACTTAAAGGAAAAAATGGAATATGATCATGAAATGACTATCAATATAGTGCATAACTAGCTTGAGGTGCATCAAGGTGATAAAATTGTTATTATTCCTCTAAATAGAGTGTATAAGTCTTATATAATTCTATCTAAACTAGACCCCCCTATGTTTTGCAAAAAACTAGTTAGATGGAGTTTAATACTGAGGAGAATCCAAAAGTTCTATGTGCAGCTAAATGTAACTTATTATACTAGCATGCCAAACTATAGGTATAATTATTATTCACTCATCAACTCAAGACATCAGAATAGTGGAGGCCCAAAACAATAGCTACATAGCTATTGGTAGATCAATTTTTCATTAAATAATGTGCCTCTATGTCTACAAAATATTCTACTCAGTTAGAAGTTGACTTCATGTATCAAGTTGATGATAACATGTAGGACTATATAGATTAAACAAGGGAAGGCACTTTACCATGGGAAGAAGCTTCATCTATCAATGGTGACTTAGATACCCATTACCTCAACTAAGCTTGAGGAGAGCACAAACTTTGGCTGATATGAAGGTCTTTATGCATGAGAAATAATTGCATGTATAGTATGTAACTAAGGACTTCAATGATTTCATTCTATACTTGTAAGTCCATATTTTGACCATTAATCATTGGGTCAACACTTTAAATTATGACTTGAAGGAAGTTATTATGACATTGTGGGAAACTCATTGAGAGGATCAACTTGAGTGGTATGATTCTTGTGAGTTCATGATCAATATATTATAACTACCATAGTTCATCTACACCAGCTGCCCATTCTTTCAAGAAGGTAAGTGCCCCAAAATACATATACATAAATGTGTTGAAGTTTGGAATAAATAACATGTCACACTAAAATATTGGATTCAACATGCACCAAGAATGCATAAAGGAGACTAAGCATTGGGCACATGAGCAGAGTGATTTTATATAGACATTTGTGTTTTAAAGATGAAAATGTTCTAGTCCATAATGCATTATACAAACTTAATTATTTTTTTATGCCATGGGTAAATAAAAGACTTGAGAACCACAATAGAATATACTGTATAAAAGAATGTAGCCTTTGATCTTAACTCAATGCTATAAAGGTAAAAGGTTACTAAGAATGAAGAACAATCTTTGATGTATCCATGTCATTACATCTAAAATGAAGTAAATGACATTAAGGATTTTTATTCAGGTGGTGATTTATATATAAATGATTTATTATAACTAGAGTAACTTGTATAACCACTCAAGGACACCAGCATAACACTAACTATATAAGATAAGTTGTACAACATCCAAATTCATAAACAAAAAGGGCAAAGGATTATATAATAATCTATGGATGAAGAAAATCACAATATTTATTAGCACCCAATTAGGAAGCATATCGCTAACATTGAAACTGAGGAGGTTCTAAAACTTGCAAGCATAGGTGACTATTGGATGGAAACTAAAATTTTAGAAGCTCTATAACTTATGAGGGATTACCAAGACATCTTACCTACTAAGATGAAATGAACATTAAACTAAAGGAGTGTGCATTACCGATCAAAAAGTGGTCATATAAGCTCAATCCAAATATGAAGTTGAAAGTAAAGGAAAAAATTAGATAGAAATTAGGATGCAAGGATAATATATCTAGTAAAAAATATGATTAGGTAAGCCCTATGGTAGTTCAACCCAAGAAAATATGAGAAATTTAAATATGTGTGGACTACTTCATCTTGAATGATGCCTTCATAAATGATCCATTTCCAATATACCATTCACATATGAAATTTTGGAGTCTATCATATGACATGAAGTATATTCTTTCATAGATGGTTGTAATGGATATCATCATATCTTGATCATAGAAGAAGACAAAGGGAAAACAAATTTTGAAATAGAGTGGGCTTATTTTGCATACAAGCTCATGCCTTTTGGCCTAAAGAATGCACTTGCAATGTTCTCTTGCATAGTGGTTACACATTCAAGGATTTTATTTATGACTTCCTAGAAGTTTATGTGGATGATTGGGAAATTTTCTCCTTATTCAAAGAACATTTGTCTATGTTGCATATAATGTTGGAATGATGTCGAGCTCTATACATTGCTTTAAATATGAATAAATGTCTATTTTTTACACTATTTGTGTTTTTCTTAGGCATGTTATATACAATGAAGGTATTCTGGTAGATTAAACTAAAATCATAGTAATACTGAGTAAGCCTCCACTGATTAGCACCACCAAAGTATGCTCTTTATGGTAGCATACAAGGTACTATAATAAGTTCATAGAAGCATATGTAGCTATTTCATCTCCACTATAATGTTTACTATGTAATAATGTGAAGTTTTTATGGACTTCAGAATGCCAAGAAAATTGCATTGAACTAAAATAGTGCCTAGTTACTACACCCATACTTTAATTCCTAAACTAGATAAAGCCTTTTCATGTACATGTGCATGTTTTGGGTATCAAAATTGGAGTTGTACTTTCACATCTTGGAGATGGTACACTATAACATCATATTTATTTTTATAGACATAAAATGTTAGACATAGATAAAAATTATACAACTATAAAATGGGAAGCATTAGCCATTATGTTTGTACTTCAAAAAAATTGGCACTATTTATTTTGAACAACATTTGAAGTCTTCACTAACTATAAAACCCTATGATATGTGGTCAAAAAACCAATGTTACGAGGATGTATCTTTTGACGGTGGATGTTATTCTAAGAATTTCAATTCCTCATAAATGTCAATCTAGGAAAAAAGAATTTAGGACTAGACCACCTCAACCACATCCCAAATGGGGAAGATCAGGAAGAATTAAAAGAACACTCTCATGATGCCCATCTCTTGTCTCTATGATTCCTAAAAACTTTGAATCCATTTCCAACTTCATCAAGAAAGGAATCTTTCATATGTACTTTTAGGAGTAAGATAAAAAGTAGTTTTTGACTAGAGCACTTCAATATACCATTATTAATAGACTTCTATATCACTTAGGAAAGGATGAAGTCCTACATAGGGTTGTCCTCAAACATGAATGACCTCCACTTTTAGAGGAAGCTCATCAAGGACTCATAGGAGGTCATTTAGTAAGACAGGATATAACTAGAAATATTCTACATAGTAGACAATGGAGGCCAAATTTGTTCAAAGATTCACTTAGAATTGTGTAGCACTGTGATGTCTATTAATGCATGGGTAAATTTCTCCAAAAGGATGAGATGCCATTGTAGCCCTTATTAGCAAAGAAGTATTTGTAATAATTTAGTATTGATTTTTTTTAGACTAATTAACCCACTAATAAATCACAAAAAACAAAACTACAATATTACTATTATAGACTATTTTACTATGTGGGTTGAAGTTACTACCACACCTAGCTATGGTGCAAAGGATGCATTAAAGTTCCTATATCAAATATCATTACTAGGTTTAGATGCACTATAAAGTTTGTTGGTGATAGAGGAAATCAATTTATAAATAACACCATCAAGGATTTTACTAAAGAGTTTATGATCTCTCATCATAAAAACACTACCTATCATCCATAAGCTAATGGCCAAGATGAAGCATCAAATAAAGTACTTGGTAAAATGCTGACCAAAATATGTGATATCAAGTAGGATGACTGAGAAGATCACATTTCTATGATCTTATGGGAATATAACATACATTACAAAAGGGATATAATATTTATGTCATTTAAGTTGGTGTATAGTTTGAAAGTAGTCATGCTAATGGAATATCTAGTACCCAACCTACGTATTGCCATAGTCATACAATTTAGATATTAAGAGTCTCTTACTAACTGGTTCTTTGAAATAATTTGGATGGATGAGTTTAGACATAGATAATCTTGGACATATGAATTTCACAAGTAGAGATAAAAAACTTGACACAATAGGAACTTGTGTCACAAATAATTTCACAAAGATCAGCCAATTTTAATGTATTATAGTTGGTTTAGATCATTCCCAGGCAATCTACAACTAAGATGCAAATGGTCCTACATTATACATAACCTAATGTATCAATGAATAATGTTTTAATGGATATTTAGGGAACCATGTTACTAGGGCTTGTAAATGGTTCTAGGATTAAACCCTACCAAAAATCGTCTATGGATCTCATTTTGAATGCTGAGTAGGTACTAAGTAGCACCATGTAGATTAGACATTCTATATTTTGCAAAGTTTTATATGTGTGTGTTTTTTTCTATTTTATTTGTGTGTAGATGATCTTAGAAAAAAAATTATGAAGTATAAATACTAAGCATTACATGTGCTAGATGTTCACATGAGGATCCATGTGTGCCACCAAAAAAGTTAAAGAGAAGTGACCAAAAAATATTAAGTTTTGGAAAGATGTTGAAATGTCCCATCAATAAGATATCTAATGGATAATAGTCATCCACTAAAATTAAATGTAAGATCCAAGTATCAGGTGATGTGATCTTCAATAAATTCATGTCTTGTCAACATCATCTACTCATACCTCTCATAAGAACATCAATGAACATAATGTCATAACTCCACACGTGTGTTAACTAATAACTACTTTAATCACCAAATTAGATATAGATTTTCCACATAAACCATTGTATTAAAGATGAGTAGACAACTAAGCATAGCATGTATGTGGAAGCCCAGAGGCACCAAATATATAAAAGTCAAGTTCAAACACCAATTCAACATTTTATCTTTGAGCACATCCTTCATGAGCTACAACTATCAAGATTTGATCTATTACATTGCACAAGAAACAAAGTGAATTTCAATTTAATTCACCTATACATACATAGATACCATGTATTTAATCTAACCCCTATTTTAAGTACAAAAGGAGTCCATAAGTGTGAACATGGTGCTTTGAAAAACTAATTATAATGATCAACAACCATTTTAGTATCTTCATAAAGTCAAGTAGAAGCTTTTCCACCATGATCCTGTTGATGTTATGCAACCACTCACCCTCACAACTCCCCATTGATTCTAGAACATATACATAGAATGCTTGTTATGTACGTCAACATTTAGTGACTTAGGATAGATATTTTAAGTATTATTTGGGAAATACAAGAGAGCACAAACTATTTGGGCCTAGATGTGATTTTTTTAATCAATATACAAGCCATGGCTTGAGCTTTGGTAATGCTTACATAAATAAATTCGATGTTGCCCTATAAGACCAAAATACCACCCATATTTCTAGAAGTCCCAAATTTGTATGTGTAAGGAAACCAAAGGGTCCCCATTGATTAAATTCTAGATGAACCCATGCATATTCTCATCTAGTGCATCACTAGAAGACTTTTGAAGACAACTAAGTTTACCAAGAAAATACACATGGATGTTTTGAACATTACTCATAGGATGATCCACTATCATGAAACATTCAAATAGACTAAGAACGTTGTCTAGGAGTTGATCACAAACAATGAAAAGTGTGACACCACTCCTTGGTAAACATTCCAATATCAATTTTGATCTTCCTAATTTTATTCACATAGTGGAAATCACTAGAGGGAGAAATGTACATAGATACATATTACTATCTAGTGTAACAATTTTGAAATATAATCTAGATGTAAGATCATAAAGCTATTGCACATGAGGTAAATCTAAAATTATGGTAGGAGGAGTGCCTAGAACTCATAGCCACATATCCCCAAGTATCACTTGATGTCCTATAGTACCTGGGTCAACACACCACAATCACTCTATTACCCAAAGGAGTCTTTATCACAATACATGAGTAGTTATGATCACTATTCAAGGGACTCTCCTTATTTGTCACCATGGATATGGTGTAATCTAAAGTGGCTAAAAATAAAGAGGATGTAGTTAGCCATGAACCCCTTACAATATATTCCACCTAGCATATATATTTCTATTGTGTAATAACAAAAGCTAGCATCCAGCTCATAATAGTAGAAGGGTAATCATAAAGTAGATCTACATTCAATATCTTCTCCCCCAAAGTGAACAACATGTAGCACTAAAACCTAGAAGGATGACCTTAAGGTGCCATAGATAAACATATCCTATGACCTCTTATAAATGGGAACAAATTAGCAAGAATTATACCAAGTCATGTTCGTGGACATAGCTAGAGACTATTGTGAGAAGGAAGAGGGAAAATAATTATTCTTTTGAAATCTAGTGCATATAATACAATTGTGAATGCAGGTTCCTCCTAAGATATGGGTTGAACTCCCAATTTTCCCATTATTTATCATTATTGACAAGTCCAAGAAGAAGAAAAGTAGCTCTAACAAAGAATGGACTTCTTCTAATATTCAACTACTCTAACATTCGCACTTGATGTCATCTTTGCACCCCTATCAAAGAGCCCACTAGAAAAATTTATGCATAGGTATAGAACATGGTGAGAGACAAGATTTTACCCTACCTTGAATTAGCACACATTTAGTCAACCAACTACTTCATAGGAAGCACAATCTTCTCCTAACTCTTATGCACCAAAACCATGATGTAGATTAGTCATAATTGGTAGGAGGAAGCAATAGGTTCTAAGTTTGAAGGTGAAACTAGATGAGTCTCCATAATCACCATAGCAAAATGACGTTGAGGAACTTACACCTAAGTATTCAACCATAGAGAAGTAATAGGTTGCCAAGGAAGAATCTGCTTGTGTAGTATAACACTTACTCAGAAAGGAGGAAAAGAAAATAAATAAATAAGAAGTGAAACAACAACATGAAATACAACAAGTCAAAGAATCTAAAGGTACACAAAAGGCCAAAGATGTAGAGGAATACATATAAAATTTTAATGAGATTTCCAAATAGGCACATGAAGTAGTTGATGTAGCAAAGCATACATAGGAGGAAAGAGGGAAGAAGAAAAAAGGAAAAAAAATGTAGCACTCTAGGCACAAAATTAGGTAGAAAAAGATACCAAGAAAGAGGAGTAAAATGATTAAGTACTATGATAATAGAAATAATAGGCACAAGCACAAGCCTAGGCATAGGCCCAATATGCATAAAAATAAGAAAAGAATAAGAGAGAAGAAGACAAATAGAGTAAAAAGGAATAAAAATAGAAAAATAATAAAGATGAAGAAGATGAGATGAAGAAATAAAAAAGGATGAGAAAAAGGAGGATGAAGAAGAAAAGAAGAAGAAACATGCAGAAGAGGAAGAGGCCAAAGGGAAGATAGATAAAGACACTATGCAGTAAAGTAAGATAGTATCAGAGGCCACCATGTAGCAATAAGCTCCACTCAAAACATAGGTAAGATCCTAGATGTCACAATTTCTATTAGGAGGTGTTTGGATTTGGGATGTTCCCTTAGTCACTACTCGGTGTACTACCTTATCACCCCCACTAGCCACCATGCCACACCCTCACCCTACATCCTTAATAAACACATTGGCCACATTCTCAATCAAGAAGGAGGCTTGAATTGATGTCTTTTAGTTGCCTTTAAAGAAATAGTTTGAGGGTGCCACATATTTTAGGAGTCTATCACACAAAATTCCACCTCTATAGATCAAGAACAAGATCAAGCAAAGGAAGAGAATATAGAGCTTATGGGTCATCTTCATGAAGTAGAAAATATGACTATGGACACTTTTCTATACTTGACCTCTCATGTAATTATCAACCAAGTGATTTTATATTCTAGTAGGATCAATACCTTGATTTCAGAGATCATAAAATACTAGTGTGCAACTTAAAAACTTTGAATAGTTCACAATGTGGGATACAATTTAACGACTGATACCATAACTTTAGTTACTTTACTAGAGGTGTATTATATTATGATTGACATTGTATCTCTCTAAGCCCATCAAGTCACATGAAGTCTTATATAATGGAAGCAATAGTTTGACAATTCCCTTACTAACTTTAGCATAGAATCTACCATAGCTACTATAGCCAATATAACCATGCACAACTAGACTACCTTAGATAATGAAATTGACCTTGCTCTCTCAAAATATTTCAATGCTAGGGATAATGTGAATGATTGACTCCTTAGTTGGTATTAAGACCTATAATGCAATGCATTAGTAGGTCTCTAGGTAGAATGACACATAGAAATGTTGGAGTAGTTGAGCACAAAAATTCAACTTAAGGTCAATAATACAAAGATAAAAATGAGTACCACTAAGGAATCAAACCTAAAGAAACTCAATGGATGTTATACACTAATTCATGTACTCAATTGTATGGTCCAAGAAGTGATGCTTAACTAGAATGCATTCAAAACTAACATAGCTTTGTTATATAGTAAGGTGTCTTAGATCCTTAACATTCCTATTTATATGCCACAATTAGAACTCCAACAAGACATCACATGGTAAAAATATACAAAGTCTAAGGCCAAGGATCCTACTAGCCAATCTTCTTCCTTAGGAAAACCACCTCTTTTTAGTTGAGTATTGTATAATGCATAATTTTTTATTTTTTTAATAGTTTTGGACAGGTTTTTTTAATGAGGATGATTAGTAAGAAAAGTGGGGAAAATACGGTTAAAAACCCATAAAAATTGGCCACCTGGTGACACTATCCTATTGAAAACCTTAAAGGGTATTAGGTTGGTACACTACTTACTTAAAAACCCAAAAGGTTAGCTAAATAGTGTGCAAGAGGTGAAAACTAGAAATGATACCATAAGTGATTACTATGACTCACTAGTCTACCCAATTTTTCATCTTCTACCTACATTAGATAGTTAGATGAACCTACAATGTTGTCTTGACATGAGACAACATTTTAAGTCCAAGAAAGTGTTTGGAGAATAAAATGGATAAGTAAAGTTGCATAGAATATTCTTCAAATATTCATGCATTATGTATGAAATTGTCGACTATATATATTTTATCTTATCCTTCATAATTTATAAAAGGATAAAATATGATTAATCTCCTCTCTTTGGTGCCAATATATGGGAAGAATATGAATATTTAAAAAATTGTAACAATTATAAATATGTAATTTTGTAGGAAGAAGATGATGAACCTTTGTTGATATCAAGATAGAATTGTTGGTTATGGTTACCTATCATATTTATTATTTTATTCCTTTTATGAATTAACATGTTTAATTTTTGGTTTAATCCTGTCTAAATTAAGATAAATACTTTATAAACCTTAATAATTTTTTTGTTAATCCTAGTTATTATATATCACATGATGACTTATCTCTATCATGCTTCTGTTAAATATCAATTCTCTATATTATCCTATGTAGTATAATAAAACTTATCTATCCTCATCCTTAGCATGTTTCGTTGCATTAAAAACCTATGCTAATAATTAGGATGATGTAACATGGTAAAATATTGATAGACTATAGTATCAAAGGTAATATCCTTATATAGTCTCTTAGAACACAATAATATTTGAGGGGGGTGAATTAGTATATTGATTAACATAGTCCTTTTCAAAAAAATTAAATGTAGATTAAAACTATATATAGAGATCACATACACAAAAATAGACACAACACTAGATATACTATGAAAAACTTGATATGGTAAAAATTACCATGGGAATAGCTATTAGAATCTACTATTCTAATCCAACCTCATAATAAAGAACCTCACTAGTTACAATGTTTAAGGGAACAAAACCTAAGGAGACACCAATTACCTATTTTAAAATCACATACTCTAAGTAACCACCCTCTCCCTAACTGAGTACCAACTTAGCTTATTGATGGCACCCACCAATTAGATCTATATGGAGATACAACTCTATATTACAATAGAGATTCATAAATGAAACCATTTTGTTGTTGTCTATTACATGTATGGTCTGTAACTACTCATGCTCTACACTTTATTTCTCTTATCTTCCCTTGTTTTCTCTTCTCTATCCATATATGTGTCTCTATATATTTCTATATAATATAATTAGAGTGGCAACAACATATGACTCTATTTTAAATGATGTATATAAGCATTTGATCTAGGATTCCATATATTATTTGTGTTCACACTAGTTTTATAACACATCACACTTATTTATGTTGGACTTTAGTTCTTAAAATTAATAGAAATTTTATTGCATGTTGAACTCATGCTTCACCATCATGATTCTTGGTCTTTTACTATATTTAAAAAATATTAAGATCTACTCTTGATGCACATTCCATATTACACAAATTTGATCAATTATAATAATAAATTTTATTATTTATGTTATATTTAATGGCTTAACTATAAGTTCCTCCATTTGACCATTAGTATGATCATATATTTAAATATTGACCATTGATATTAAGTTTGGCACCATGATCTGGAAATCCTAATTCAATCTGCTCAACTTTAAAATGCATCCATTAGATCAATCTCTAATAGGTTTATGCACTCTATTGGATCATTGTACACTTTTAAGATTTGATGATTCAACTTTAAAAATGCATTCATTAGATCCATTGATTTGAGCTCCCACATGTTTTTAGATCTTAAAACTAGCATGAACTTTATTTATATCTTGTCATTAAACCTCGAGATCTTTATCTCATCTCACTACCTCCTAAGCCTTTGGAATAAATGCACTCCATTGATATTTTCAAACTAGCTCGGTCTTTAACTTACCTCTATCTCATTAAATAATGAAAAATTGATCCCATTAAGTACATTTGCTCCACCAGATATTCATTGCATGATCACCCACTCAACATTCGATCTTTAGATAAGCTTTATCATTATCTCTAACAATCTCTTAATAATGTGACACTTAGAATTAGCACATGCCTTCTACACATTATTATCAATTCCTACTATTGAGACACTTGGCATCCTCACATTAATCATTGACTATTTGACTTTGAACCACAATATAGATTTACTATTCAATCTCTATGATTGTGACACTTGTCACTATCCATTCACTCACAAGTGAATTTGAAATATTAACTTTGTTTTACATCATTGGATCTTCAATGTATGATTAAGAGCTCACCATTATATCTTCTCAAAAAATTTATACTTTACCTTGTGAAGATTTGACTATGTATGGGGACCATCTCAATATGCTTAGAAGGCTAACTTTACACCATATATTTTTCTTCATTCATATACCTATTTTAAAAAATTTACCATATAAACTACACATGGTAATGAAAAAACCCATATGATCATTTATTCCTAAATCCTTCATGTATGATAGATATAGTGCCATTAATATTATCACTCAAATTCATCTACCACAGAGATAACTATGCTTAGAACTACCTAGAAGGCCAACTTTGTTCTTGCATAACTTTTGATGCACTTCATCACATGACCTATAATTTAGCACATAAGATCCTCTCACATAAGGGATTTCATTAATATATTCATATACTATAGAATCCTTCATATGTGAAATATATGACATGATAAATTGCCTACTCAACTTTTTATTTCTATCTACAAATTTGACTATGGGAAAACACTATCAAATGCCTAAGAACTCAACTTTACTCATGCAAATATTTTTCACGCTACATATTTTGACCTAAGATTTAGTGCATTAGAAATAGGCCTAGAAATGAAAAAAACCCATATGATCATTTTGTCCTAACACCTCCATGTGTGCAAAGTTTGACCTCATCAACATGCTTACTTGCCTCTGCTTGAACCCTTTTGTAAATTTAGACAAGTATAGAAACTTATTGAATTTTGTTTGAGTAGCCAAATTCTCATACCCATATCTTTAACTATTCTTAATTACATGGATTCAAATATGGTGTATAAAAACTAGGGACTAATGTGATTGGAACCATATGACCAACTCCACTAGACTCATCTACACATGGTACTGGTGATGTCAAAAAATTACCTTCTAAGACTTTCTTGTCATAGACATAAAATGTCTAAATAAAAATAATGACTAATTGGATGAATTTTACACATGCACACAAGCACTCCAATCACCCTTGACATCTAATATGATCCATTACATTTACTCTTATCACCATATTTAGTTTTGAGGATCAATGACATCCATAATGCTAATAATATCCCTTTTGACATCAATGACAATCATATTTATAATAATCTCCCCCTTTTTCATTGATGGAAAACTAAATTCTTTGATATTATAATACTTTGATCCTCCTCTAACATTGGATTCTAATGATTATGAACTAAAGTTTTTCATACCAAATGTATTCCCCCTTAGGTAATGACACATTTGCCTAAACATAACCTAGACACATGCTCTAGCCTTATTTAGAATTTGAACTTTTCTCCAAAATTTTATAGAGAGCATTTACACTTTTTCCCCCTTTGACATCAATGGAAAAGGGAATCTTTCTCATTATTTATCCAAATGTTTCCCCGCCTTTATCAAATAAAGAAGTTTGTCTAATAATTTTTAATCATCAAATCATTATAAATTTTCAAAATTATGCATAGTTGAGTTAACTTTTATATATTATTCCATGTATTAACAAAGCTTTTATGATACTCCCCCCTGGACTCATGCCCTATCACTAGGATCTAGTGATGTGAAGTGGGAGACACCACTCCCAATTTTTGTCTCAGATATTTAAATTATTCTTTAGGATTAGGTTTTGTGAATATGTCTACAAATTGATCCTAAATTGGCACATAATCCATTATGGCCTCTTGATATACAACCTTTTCTCTAAATAAGTGATACATGATTGATATATGCTTAGTTTTAGAATGCATCATTGAATTATTTGATATTTTAATAGCACTTGAATTATCATAAAGAATAGAGATATGTGATATGTAATCTACCTTGATGTCTTTTAGTGTTTACTTCATCCAAAAGACTTGAGTGAAACATGTCACTACTTCTACATACTCTAATTCTACTATGGAAAGAGTAACTAACTCTTGTTTTTTGCTCAGCCATGAAACAAATTTATTTCCAAAGAAAAATGAACCACCACTAGTACTTTTCCTATCATCCACACTTCCTACCCAATCAAAATCTATATATGATATCAAAGTGAAATACTCACTTGTAGAATACCATAGTCCATAGTCAATTATGCTCTTGATATATCTAAATATCCTTTTCATTGCAATGACATGTGATTCTTTAGGAGCAACTTGAAATCTTGTAACCATGCACACTGCCTTCATGATATCAAATCTTGATGCAGTTAGTTATAACAAGCTACCTATCATTGATCTGTACATAGTATGATTTGCATCAAGGGACTCATCCTCTTTTCTCAACTTATAACTAGTTATCATGGGAGTAGTAATTGGTTCCTTTTCTTCCATTCCAAACATCTTAAGCATTTATTTTACATACTTGGTTTGGGATATAAATACCTCTTCGTCAGTTTGTGTTATTTTTAGACCAAGGAAGAAAGAAATTTCTCTAGTCATAGACATCTCAAACTCACTTTGCAACTCTTCTCCTTATCTGAACTCCATTTTGAAAACATATTATAGGTGCCTTTTCATTTACTTCTTTAGCCTCTTCATTATCTACTTCTTCTTCAAAATTTGATTCTTTAATATAGATTTCCTTGTTAGGGTTAGCATTTTTCAAGTCTTCTTCAACCTTGACATTGATGCTCTCTAAAATATTGTGTAGCCATTTATTATAACATATGTAGGCTTTTATTTGAGTGGAATAACCAATAAATATTCATTCATCACATATTTATTAATATCTTCCCACTTTGTCTTCATTTCTCTTGATGTAGCATTTGATACCAAACACTCTAAAATACTTCACAGAGGCAAGTTTTCCATACCATAATTCATAAGGACTTTTGTCACTATTTACTATTAGTTAAACTCTATCCAAGATATATATTGTTATTTATATTACTTCTCTTTAGTATCCATTAGGTAACTTGGCCTCTTTTAACATTGTTCTATACATCTCTTTGATTGTCCTATTCTTTGTCTCAATGATTCCATTCTATTGTGGATTGCTTCTTGTAGATTCATTTCATATGATTCTATGCTTCTCATAGTACTGTATGAACTTATTTGAGGTGAATTTACCACCTGTATCAAATCTTAATCATTTTATTTTTCATTCAATATCATTCTCCACCATGGCCATAAATATCTTGAATCTCTCAAATGCTTGTGACTTGTCTTCCAAAAAGGTTACCCATGTCATTATTGAGTAATCATATAAAAAACATGAATCATCTCTCTCATTTATATCTATTTATCTTAGTAGGACCACAAAGACTAATATGAACTAATTCTAGAGGATTTGTAGTTGCATACTTCTTTTTTTAAAATATGACCCTTTTCTACAAGCCTAGTTGACATTCCTTTCAAACAATGTCTATAGGTTAGGTTATCTTAGGCATGTGTCTAATACACTTATTTGAGCTCACTTTGACTAGGTTATCAAAGATGACATGACCCATTCTTCTATTTCATAACCAACTCTCATCAATCTTTCATATTGGGAATCTATTACGATTCACTTTAACAAGATTATAGATATTGATTTCAGTTATTTTCCGTTTGTAACTACTCTTCCAAATTCTTAAAGAACTTACAGCCTTATACATTAAATGTGACCTTATATCCATTTTCACACATTTGGTTGACACTTGGTAGATTATGATTCAATCCTTTAACATAAAGGACATCATATGTAGGTATTTTTCCATCTATGTTCAAGGTTCCTTTACCTCTGATCTTTACTGTAGTGTTATATCCCAAGGTAACAAATCCTTCCTTACATTTGCTTAGCTTGATGAACTTGCTCTTGTCATTAGTCATATGTTTTGAGAAACCATTGTCTATTATCCACAAATTTTGTTCCTTAGCATGGAGTGAAGTTTAAGTAATCATAGATTGATCTTTCACTTTCCACACATCCTTGGGTTTCTTATTTGGCTTCTTTTTCTCCTTTTCAGAGACCTGTGAGCCTTTTTTCACACTAAGAGGCATGCCTTTCTTCTTACTTTGTGTTTTTGGTCTTACAAAGTTTTTTTTACATTGTTTAGCTATGTGACCAAAATTATTACAATTATAGCATATTACATTTATATCTAATAAAGGAGAAAATGAATTTTTGCTTACAATTTTTTTCGCCTTTTAGGTATAACTCTAGAATCAATAACCCTATGACAAATATATGTCCTTGCAAGATTTCTCTTTATTTGCTCTTGATCCTCCTACTTTGAAGTTGTCATATAAATTAGTAGATGTACTAGTTATGAAACTTTTTTATTTTTCATATCCAATACTAGATCTCTCTTTTGAAGGCTTTTGAGAGTTGATTAAAACATAAAAAATGTCTAATACTCCTTTCAACTTTAGGCCTTTATCTATTTTATCTTTAGCTTTATCAAGTCTTTTCTCAAATCCACTATCTATACTTCTAACTTCATGCACTCATCAAATTTAGATTGTAGTTCAAGTATGATTACATCTTATATTCTTTTAGCCTCTTCAACTTTTATCTTTAGGATAGCAACCATATGATCATATTTTTCAAGACTTTTAGACATTTTATCAACCTCCTTTTATCTAAGATATGTTTTTTTGAGTTCTCTTTTCTCAACTTGTCTATTTCTTCTAGGGCACCTATGAGTTCACATTCTAAATCCACTTCTTCTTGTTCTTCATCTAAGTCTTCAAATTATTCTTGATCCATATAAGTTGATCCTATTGTCATAAATAGGACTTCTTTTCCCTTAGCCACAAAATCACAATATTGATCATCATCAAAACTATCATTGTCATCCATTGAATCATTGTCTTCTTTTGTGTATAGGCCTTTCTTGTTTTTAAAAAAGTTCTTCTTCTTTAAATAGTGATGTTTAAATTTTTACTATTCTCTTCTTGCTCAAAGTTATCCTTCTTGTTATAGCAGTATTTAGCATCAAAAATTCCTATTTTACCACAATTAAAGCATTTGAAGGGTAACATACCTTCTTAACTTTCTAGACCCTCTTTTCAATCTTCTAATAAGTTTGGATTCTTCTTCATCAATCTCTTTAGATTCAAATTTAGGTGCTTCTGGCTTCACTTATTTGGATGCTTTGAATGTAAATTCTCTCTTGAAGTTATATATTTCTCCCATTCTCATATCATATGTTACGAATGTTCCATTCAACTCATCAACAATGATTTTATCCAGATATCTTGCTTCATCTATTATAGAGATTTTTGAGTCATACCTTAATGGTAGAGATCTTAGAACCTTTTTTACAATAACTAGTTCTTTCATCTCTTCTCCAAGGATTTTGATCATATTTACTATTTTATCTATCCAAGGAGATATTACTCAATTTTATATTCTTCATTCATTTTAATGATTTCAAACATTCATTTGAATTTTTGTAGCTTGGCTTGCTTTACCTTGTCATCACCTTTATAGATGATTTTCAATTTATTCTAGATATATTTTGTATTTGGGCAGTGCATAACTTTGACAAACTTTAGATTAGAAAATCAACATAAAATAACATCCTTAGTCTTGGCATTGATCTCATATGCTTTCTTGGTAGCCTATTCAGTAGGAGTTGTAATAGGAGATGTATATCTATTTATAACAGACATCCATACATTAAATCCTAATGAAGATAAATATGCATCCATTCTTATAATCCAAAATACATAGTTTCATCCATCAAAGAGAGATGCCTTGTTTAAGGGAGAGCCTTCTTGACTAGCCATTTTTTTCACCATCTAAGATCTACCTAAGATGATTAAGATTCTTCTAAAGAACCAAAGCTTTAATACCAATTGTTGGAACACAATTATATATTGAGAGGTAGGGTGAATCAGTATATTGATTAACTTAGTCCTTTTCAAAACTTTTTAATTCATATTAATAATATATGCAGAGATTACATGCACATATATAGACAAAACACTAGATATATGCACTATGAGAAAAAGTACTAGAATCTACTATTCTAATCTAGCCTCATAATAAAGACCCTCACTAGCTACAATGTTTAAGGGTATCGACCCTAAGGAGATACCAATCCCTTGGTATAAGAGCACCTACTCTAAGGAAACACCTACTCCCTAACTAAGCACCAACTTAGCTTATCTAACAGTACCCAAAAATCAGATCTATATGGAGTTATAACTCTAGATTATAATATAGATTCATAAATGAATCCAATTCTCTATTATTTGTTACAGGTCTGGGCTATAACTACTCATCCTCTCTACTTCATCTCTCTTCTCTTACCTTCTATTCTCTTATTTATCCCTCTATCTCTTTGTCTCAATATATTTTTATATGACATAATTCCAATGGAAATAACATATGACTCTATCCTAGATGACATATATAAGCATTTGATCTAGGGTTATTTATATTCTTTGTGTTCACACTAGTTTACTAACACATCATGCTCAATTTTATTAGACTTTAGTTACTAATTTTAACAAGTTTCCAATGTCTTGAGTTCATGCTTCATCACCATGATTCTTGGTCTTTTATTATATTTCATGGCTTAACTGTAAGTTCCTTTGCTTGACCATTTAGATGATCATATCTTTAAATACTGACCATTGATCTTAAGTTTGGTGCCATGATCTATTGATCCTCATTCATCATCCTTAACTTTAATATTCATCCATTAAACCAATATTTGATAGGTTTACGTGTTTCATTAGATTAGTGTATGCTTTCAAACATTAAAGATTTAAATTTAAAAATGTGTCCATTAGATCCGTTGATCTAAGCTCCTATGTGCTATTAAATATTCAAACTTACACAAATTTTAGTTCTATCCTATCATTAAACCTCAAGCTCTTTATCTCATCTCACTACTTCCTGAGTCTTTGGAATAATTGTTAATCTCATCAAACTATCTTGGTTTTTAAGTCACTTTTGTGTCATTAAATATCAAGAACCTGATCTTATTGATTCCATTCATTATTTTATATCCTCATTTCACTATCATCCACTCATAATTTGATCTTCATACAAGCTCAATCTTTATTTCTAATGAGATCTCAAGAATGGGACACTTGGTATTAGCACATGCCTTATACATATTGTTTTCAATTCCCTTTATTGAGACACTTGGAATCCTCACATTGAATATTGACTATTTGACTTTAAATTGAAATATAGATTTATTGTTCAAGCTCTAAAATTGTGACACTTGTCACTATTACATTAACTCACATGTACATTTGACATATTGACTTCACTATATGTCATTAGATCTATAATGTATGATTAATCACTCATTGTTAGATCTTCTGAAAAGTTCAAACTTTACCTTATACATATTTGACTAAGTATGGGGGTCATCTCAATATGCCTAGAAGGCTAACTTTACACCTTTATATAATTTTCTTCTCTCGTCTTCTTGTTCTAAAATTTGGACCATATAAACTAGGCATGATAATGAACAAACCCATATGCTCATTTCTTCTTGAATCCTTCATGCATGTGAGATATAACACCATTGATATTCTCACTTAAATTCTTCTACCATAGAGCTAACTTGCTTAGAACTACTTGGAAGGCCAACTTTTTCCTTTTATAATTTTTGATTCACTTCATCGTATAACCTACAATTTATAACATAAGATACTCTCATATATGGGATTTCATCCATGTATTAATCTAATCCATAAAAATTCATACATGTAATATATGACATCATAAAATGCTTACTCAGCTTTTTTTTGTTATTTATAAATTGGACTAAGCATGGGAAAACACTCTCAAAATGCATGGAAGCCCAAATTTTCTCATGCATATATTTTATTGAACTACATCACATGAACTAATATTCATCACATATAAACTAGCTACAAAAATGAACAAACCCATAGTATCATTTTGTCCTAACACCTCCATGTGTGAAATTTTTTACCTCATCAACATGCGTACTTGGTTTTACTTGAACCCTTTTGAAAATTTGGCTAAATATTAAAAATTAATGAATTTTGTCTAAGTATGCAACTTTTCATCCCCATATCTTCAACTATGCTTCATTACATGGACTAAAATTTGTTTCATAATAAATAGAAACTAATGTGATCACAACCATATGACCAACTCCCCCAAATTCATCCACACATGGCAATGGTGATGTTAGCAAACTACCTTCTTAGACTTTCTTGTCATAGACCCAAAATGTCTTGATGAACATAATTAAGAACTAGATGAATTTTACACATGCACATAAGTAATCTAATCATCATTGACATATAATAAGATCCCTGACACATACTATTATCACCGTATTTAACCTTGAGCATCAATGACATCTGTAATGCCAATAATCTCCATTTTAAAATCAATGAAAATCATATTTCCAACATAGTTAACTCTAGGATCATAGGTCATCAGGATGACACCACATGGGAACATCATACTCACTCAGTAGCCCAAAGGTAGGCTTCTTATATAGTCAAATTTAAGATTGTGGTCTATAAGGATGATGTGATGTGGAAACATCCTTCTTCTTCACTAACCTAGAGGTAGGCTTTCAATATAGTCATCTCTAAAATTATGGGTTATTAGGATGATGCCATGTGGAAACATCTCACTCACCTCCTAGTCTAGAGGCTTCATACTCTATATGATTCTCTCCAAGATCATGGGTCAAGGATGATTCCATGTGGTAAAAACCCTCTCACTTTTTATCTTGACTAAAATTTAAGGTTAGACCATGTTGATGTTAGTTCTAATTTAGTGGGATGGTAACATGTGAATTCCTTCGAACCACCTATCAAAAGTCATGAAATATACTAAGGAAAAATTTAAAATATAAAGGTCAAAGTGGGTAATCAAATAAGGCAAAAAGGTCATGAAAGGCTCCAAATAAAAATTCTATAAGGCAAGGTGTTTAACAAGGTAACCCAATGAATGGCTAAGACAAGCATTGTGCAAGTAAAGCTTCATAGGGAAGTTGTTGAGAAGATATGGAAAATGATGTGTAAGGTATCTTGCCCAAAGGCTACAACAAATCTCAATATACAAGGATACATCAATTATTTTTCTAAGTCAAATAACTAGACAAGGTAGATCAACTAAAGGATAAAAGATAAAATAATTAACTAAATATATGCATTAACTTTTTTCAACTATAAGGTCTAGATGGGGTCTTCACTTCTCCAAAATAACACCACTAGTCTGAGTCAAAACTTTTTACATGGAAATATGCCAAACGTTTATATCCAAAATTAAGGTAAAATAAGGTGTAGTCAAAATCATAAATCAACCAAACCTTGAGTTATAGTAAAACTTAGAGACAAATCAAAGAGTTAAGATATAACTAAAGCAATATAAATGCCTACATAGGTTACTTCTAACTATTTAATTTAGACAAAGTCTTTCTTCCTCAAAATATAATATTCTAAGATAAATTTACATCACATAAATTATATATCAATAAGGTTCCTAGGAAGAATAATCCTTAGATTCTAAATCAATATTCTCATTAGTTTATCCAAATATGTAGACAATCCAAGAGATTCAACTTTTCACAAAAATATCAAAATTTAAAAGGGAAATTCTTGTAACAAGGAATTTTTTAAGGCTTATATGAATGATTCAATTAATAATTCCCAAAGCATTATTCATTCCATTAAATCTAAGATAATAAGATATTTACTAATAATTAGAAACACAACATCAAAGAGTTAGTTTGTAGTATATTCTTAAATAATTAATCCTTAATAAGGGCAACCTTAGTAAAACCTAAAGGCTTCATTCCTTGATAGAATTATAATATTAAATCTAAGATTATATAAAAATATCTTCTTTAATTATTATTATATGGTATTTTTATAAGGAAGGTTTATAATAGGTACCTTACTCAACTGCTAAGACACAAGGGACTTTTCACAAGGCTTCCTTTCAATTTACAACAATCACAAAAGTTTACATGATTATCTTTATTATTTTTTCAAATAAAAATCCGTGGATTAAATTTTTTTTCTATTCATCCTTTCCCAGTCTTGACACAGATATTTAAATCATAATCACTTAAAAGGGATTTATTTATGTATAATTAATAGTCTGTTCTCAACAAGATTTAATCAAATAACTCATAATATTTTATTAAAAAATACATAAAGACAAATAAATGTATTTACATAATGAATCCTTCTCAAGGTTCTCAATAATAACACTCATAACCAGTTATGATTGCTTTTACAAAAGGTTTCAAGACAAATACATTCTAAGTATTTATTCATGACTAACATATTTTTACCAAAAAACATCAATGTATATTTAATTTCAACTGGGTAAATTTTCATTTCCAATAATAATCTCATAGATATTTATCTAAATTTCACATATTTTTAGAATATCTTAATTCAATTATCTTCTCACATTCATATAGATAAAAATTCATAATGCTTAACAAACTAGCCACCCATGACAAAGATTTAAGAAAGGAAATCAATATGTCAATTTATTTGAAAGAGCCTCAAGATTAAATACTTTTGATACATATAGGACTCTTCCCAAGATCCTATAAATCAAGAACTCATAAATAGTTAATTCTCACTTTAGCATTGAGGTTTCAATAAATAGAAAACATAGGTCATAATCCATAGTTAGAATATTAACCCAATATTTTATATTTTACAAGAATACTACACACAAGCTAGATACTAAAGCATTATAAAGTATTCAATTTAATTCATCTTATTAAAATAGTTGAGAGGTTCATCTCTCATCTGATTAACTACAAAAAAACCAAGCAGTCTTAAATGATGTTCCACATCCACTCACAAACATCTATTGACCATAAAAAGGAACGATCACCACCCAAACTTTTGACATAATTAAACTACTTCTCTAGATACCCCTGATATAGAGACTTCTAAATATGAGCATGATTATATCACTTAGAAAGGTAAGGATGGATATCTAAGCAAGGGTATAATAACATAAGGGGATGACCATGCACCACCCACAATCCTATTCTTGATTCTTACCCAAAGAGAATCTAGTCCCAAATATATGATAAAAAAGAATTTAAATGATCATGAAAGTGAAGAAAAACATTCAAGAATATAAGTTAAGTAGGAATGAACTTATAACATAATAAGGTCTGCTAAAATATTATAGTAGTAAGAGGATGTCTCACTCTATTTCTTCCTACCACTAGTCATGAATGAGTTGAATAACCTAACACCAAGCCCACCATGGGAGGAAATCAATAACTACATCATGATGTCCTAGTAAGGGTCAAACTACCCTTCCCAAGTCCTCAAAGTATAATCACTACATGGAAGCTAGTTCACAACCATGATCAGAAAATCAAATAGGTAAAATAAAACAAGTAGTCATATTCTCTTGAAAGAAATAAGATCAAACAAAAAATAAAGTGATTTCATTTATAATGAGAAATAAAAATATGAGATATTAGTAATCCCACTCATCAACCTCCAAAACACCTAGGTACTATCCTTTAGTTGTCTAGACTTGACTCTTATAACTATTAGTTCTTATCTGCTACTTCTATTTCTCTTACATTACATGTAACTTATTTTTTAATTGGCAAATAAGTCTTGAGCTAAGGGAGCTCAATTTTTATGAAAAGACATCTCAGGATCATTCAACCACCATCTAATTTCCAACCCATGCCTCATTAAGTGATGTTATTTTTCATTCCCAATTAAAGTGCATAACATCTCTTACAAAACTATGTGTTACTTCCTAGGCTTATTATCCTCCAACCCCAGTAGATTATAGTCTAAGGAAATCAATCAAAGATCTAATAGTTAGCATCTTGATAGAATAAATGTTAGAAATTGGATCTAATGATCTTAAGACAACAAGTTTCACCAATGAATTGTAAAGGCTAGCCACCTATAAAATTTGATAAGTCAACAAAAGTGGTAAATGGTAACCTAGGAAATTGACTACTTAGCATGGGTCTAAGAAAGGTTAAGATAAAGTTTTTTAGAAATAAAACCATGTTTAGCATTGTTTTTTTACTTCATATGACCTTTTCTTGTTCTTGCACACTTACTTCACCCATGAAATCAATTATCCTAATAGTTGGGTATTTCAATCATAAGCATGACAAATAATTTACATAAACCAGCATATTATCTTTCCTATTAATTCATAAAGTAATGAAGTGGGGTCAATACAACACCAAGTAAAAGTATATTTTTTATTTGAAAAGAATCCAATAATTTAGGCATTGATTAGCAAACTCTTATAATTTACATGATCCACTCACCTTGTAATCATCACCATTAAGGGAGTATCACCATTTATTTAGCATACTCACCTTGTCCATACCCAAATCATGTCTCAATGGGTTTGAATAGCATTATCGTCTAGAGTCAAATAAAAGTATCAATGGTCTAATATACATAATGCACCCATTGGTGAGTTCCTTTTCATCCCTATAATAAAAGTCTTATTCTTATTTAATTATCATATGTTAGTTAGCAATTAAAGCCAATTTTTGTCCATAATGTGCATTATAAAAACTAAAATTCATTGTTATGTTGATGATTTCAAGGGATTTTTTTAAAAAAAATTATTATAGGATTTGATCTTATTTTTTGTGACGTTGTCCAACCCTAGATATTTAATCATAATCTAAGATTTGAACATTTTGACCTTAGCACAAATCATATCCTTGAGCCCATTAATGAAATAAATCTTTAAAAAATCATCATTTAACCCTTTTACTTGGCTTGAAAATTTATCAAATTTAATTTTGTATTATGAGACCATTATGGGTTGCTAAATTTTAGTTAGGTCTCTTATGAAATTATCATAGGTGTTGGGACCAAGGAAAAGTAATCAAAACTTTACATATCATCCCAAGTTAGTTTTTTATGTTATTTTAGATACTAGTAGTACACTAAATAAATTCCTTTTCTATGTTAAAGGAGGATATGATTAATTTTTTACCCCTAATGTATATTTTAAGTTAAATTACTATTATAAAATATAAACCAAACTAGTGGGTTTGATACCATCAAATTTTTGGTAGCCCAATTTTAGACCATGTGGTATGGTTCCCAATGAGATACTACTTTTATAATGTCTATGACCATTGAGTCTTTTTTTCTCATTTTATGCATTGAGGCACTATACTCATTTTTATAGATAAGTGGTTTTGGATCTCATGTCTTCAACTTCCTACTCCATGGTGTTGGTTTTAGATCAGGGTGTGATATCAATTACAAAGAAGGTTCTTAAGGTTCCATAAATTACTTAATAAAGTTATATGTTAAAATTATTAGCTTGATGAGATGATCATGATGGTATAATTTTATCAAGGGAAAAATATATATTTTTTATCATTGTACGAATATCTTTTAAGAAAAAATAACTATTTTTTTGTATCTATCACCATTTTGGAGATAACTAACTTGAAATATTATATGTCTACTTTGGAACACCATTATTTAACACTTTTACATACTCTTTTGACTCTTTAATTTTTTGAAGTGTTAGTTGTGATCAATAGATTCTATTATCTATTGTTATATTTTTAACATTAATCAACTAGTGGTGGTCAATTCCAACTCTAATTTACCAAGGTTTAACATAGTTATAATAAAATGGATATAGCTTCTGCAAGGTGTGTCTAATTTTTGTGCTCAAATGTTCACAAATAATGTTGGCAACAATTTTTAGAGCTATGAATATAGAGGATACCCATAGCCCAATATCATGTCTCTTTGATTTGTTAAGATTATCTTATTGGGGTTAATCATTTACTGGTGCACCATAAGTAAGATATGACTATCATATTCCTATGAATAAGCTTCAAGAAAACTATCAAGTCTTCCAATATATATGAATGTATGTATAATCTCAAACCTTTACACAACATTATATAATGACTTGAGTATTCTATAATAAATCATTACTTAATGGATAATATGTTAAATTCATTACCCCTTAACCCATACTAATATTTTTTTTATGAGTTATGAAACTTTTGAAACAATGTTTTTAATCTAAAAATGAATTAAAAACTATCCACAAGAGAAACAAATTTGGGTAATGTTTTGTAAAAATACTAGTATTACCACTTTTGTTCCAATTTATAATCACTAAGATACCATTTTGGGTTAGGTGGACCATAAATTGTACATTCATAGAGAGCCCTAAACCACCAAAACTATTTTGGAACATGGACTTGTAAATATTATGATAGTTGATGATATGAACCTTCCTAAAACAACTTATACCACTATTGTAAATACATATAAATAATATTTTAAATGCAATGGAAGATCATTAGACTACATTAAAATTGTGTCCAAATTGAATTACAATAACACTAATGTCTTCAAGGGGTAACCTATTTTGGTCAATCTCATCACAATGTAATTCATAGATACCTTCCACTAGTATAAAATACTATTTGAAGTAATTATATACTACTCGACTACTACTTCCCATGCATGTTAGATTTGTATAATTATCTCAAGGGATAAATTACAAAACATATTTTTGTATCTTTTATTAAAAAAATTAATTAAAAATTAAGGATGAAGGGGTCATAACACTTTTAAAAATTATAATGAATAAGGATAATAACAAAGTAATGTTGCAATTAAATAAATAATTCCTCCTTTTCTTTCTTTACACTCTTCCACTAATCATACACTAGAGAAATAATAAATTAAAAAATGAATTTACTAACACACTTATTGTTTATATTAGGCTTCCAATTAAGAAAGAGGATATAATAAAGTAATGAAGAGAAAATATACATGTTGAATCTTATGATGTTATAATTTTCAATAATGTTTCTAAATGAAATAATATTTAAAATGACATGCAATATGTGCTACATATTTTATTGAAAAATATTTATGCTACTCCTTTTTGAATTGAATTTGGTTCAAATAATTCTCCATTTATGACATATGATGTTATTCTTTCTTATATAGAAATTAAATGTGATGGTAATTATAATTTATAAAATTATGTCTCTATGGAATGTGATAATTATTATAAGTAAATTAATGATAAAAAAATTTGTAATTAATCTTTGCCACCTATGTCTATTATATACAGTGTGATGAAACCTGTGAGTTAATCTTCCCAACACATTATAAATATCATACTTATTAAAACCATTAATAATAAGATTCAAGCATTAAATGAGATTATTAAAAACACTAACATAATTTCACAAAATGTTCTAGTGTTAATGCATGTTATAGGTTATTTGAAACAAAAACTGCATCACCTTTCTCTATTAATAAAATCATACTATGTTTGGTCTAATTATAATGTTATACATGGAAATACAATAAACCATAATATACTTAATTCACCACTACCCTATGACTTAATAATTCATAAAATTAAAATATTTGATTTAATTACTTCTCATTTATTTCATCCTAAGAAGTTTTTGGTTTATATAAGAAAATAAAACACTAATTATATAATTATACTTAAAACATTCCCTAAAATATTAATTTCCAATATTTATATTAGTTTTAGTATATTCCCAATTTTTATTTCCATTCATGTCTTGAGTTGAAAGATACCTTAATGAAATAAATTCAAAATAAGTCACCACATGTTACATATGAGCATCTTCATTATTTTCACCAAGGGAAGGTTCAATCTATTAATGATTACATATTATGATACAAAACTTATATGCATAAATTTATATATCTACCGACATACTTAGAAAAGAAATACATTTATGTATGGAGCTTATATTTCTTATGAAATAAATATTTCTTTATTATACTAGTGAATCCTTCCAATTTCTTTGGTTTGATATTGTTTCAATAGAAAAGGAAGTAGCACATGATCATGCTACGTCAAATAAGTAAATTCATCTATGGTAAGTTACATATAACTAAATTTACACAAATAATGAAATTCACACAGTGGAAATTAATAATAAGGTCGTTGATAATAAATAAGCACCAAATAATAAAGTACATAATATGAAAACTCATATAATTCATATTCCTTCAAATGTGAAATAAGGTGTTTGATAATAAATAAGCACCAAATAAGATAGTAAATACTATGGAAACTAATATAAATCCTACTCCTTAAAATTTGAATGAACTAACCCAATTTTATAGTTTTATGGATAGACCAACTGCTATTTTTTTGAGCACTTATTAATAGGAAATTTTTTAAGATACCTTATACTATTCATCATCCAACACACTTCCTAACATGATTTTGGTAAAATAATTTTGTATTTATCATCACATCAATAGGAATAGAGGCAATAATTGTTATACATTGAAAGTTAAAATTGAAAAACATGTCAATAAGGGTGTTACTACATTTGATGAATTTATAAATACTCCCATAAATACCCGCCCTCGATCTTCTACTACACATTCTATTAAGGATGGTGTATGCCAAGGAATTACTACAAAAGAACTAATAGATTATCAATCTTTTATCAAAGGTAAAAATGTAATAATATAATATTATAAATAACAATCCATGAAGGTAGATCTTTCCCATGATATTATTACAAAGAAATAAATGGTCATTTGAGATCCTATATATTTTGAAAATATAAGAGTAATTTTTGTAGATGACAAGGTACAATAAAATGCATGGAAAATTGGGTTTATTAAGGAATTGGGACAATACAAGAAAGAGTTATAGCACATTATTACTTATGTGGATGTAATAGGGAAAGTGACTATGACACTTACTCTTGGGCCTAAAACAATGGATAAATTATTGTATTTTAAACCAAATATTATATAAGGAAATGAAATATTCAAAAACCAATGGTTATGAAAATGGAAGAAATATTAGATAAGGTTAATATGACTATCTCATTTGCTTTTTAATGAATTTTTATTACATATTAGATAGATAAAACAAGTCTAACAAAATTTCTATTAAGAGTACATTTATATCTCATATTACTCAATTAAGGATAATAAATCAATATTGATGAAGTATAGATCATGAAATTTATAAATTAAGGGAGAGTTTATAGAAAGAGTGAGAAAATAAATAATTTTAATATATTATCATTGAATAGTTACTATTAAAGGAATTGTCTCAAGTAGATTTAGGATAAGCATAACATGTAAATAAAAGAGAAAGTGTTCCTAATGTTTTATCACCACACATCATCAAGATTTGGTTACTTATGAAGATAAATATAATGTAAAATTATTATATCCAAGTGGTTGGTAAGATAACTCCATCATAGTGCATATGTTTGATTTTGATGAAATCATCGATTGGTTTTAATAATACATGTGTTTAACTTCTATACAATGACATTCACATGTCTCATCAATATATATACTATCACTTGAAGTATTAAAATTTTAAATATTAATCTCACACATACTAAAATAACATGATATACTCAAATAATTTAAGTCAATTACATTAAGATACATCAAACATAATCAAAATATCACATATATATTATGATTTAGGTGTTTAAAATATCACATACATCACTCAATAATATGTAGATGATTCCCATGATTGTTTTGACAAATATGCCCCTTTTCATCTAATTAAAAGGGCACCCTTTAACCTAAGAAATTCATGAGAATTTTTTTCTATCCCTTTAATCCATGCATTAATCTATTTAAAATCGGGCCTAGTCCGAATATTTATTATATACTTAGGACCTCCCCCTTTAACTTTAAATAAATATTTTAAAAGGGTTTCTCTTTATATTAATATAATGCCTTATGGTTTTTTGGGGTTTTCATTAAAAATTAATCACCTTTTACATTTTTTCAAATTTTTGTTCTTAGTTCATTTTGGTGACTAACGTTCCTTGTTAAATATGATGTTGACATTATAGGTCCCACAATCTCAAATTCTTGAATCCATACTCATAGAGTCTTAATGAGCACCTCCTAGATCTTATTTTTTATATGTAATCATGATTTTATATTTAAAATAATTTTAATTGAATTAGCCTTTTACTACATCTCATAAATATTGAAGTATCATGATGTGTTAGAAATTGTATGATCCCATGAGGTGTCCACAAATCATATATTTACATTTTTTAAGCTAAAACTTAGAGTCCTATAAGACATACTCATAGACACATATAGTTTTTAACTAAATTATATGGTCATGGGACCTCACAATCCAATCAAGATTGGCCACATAATTACCATAACACTTGGAGTGGCAATAGGAAGGTACAAAATTGAGACACTTAAGCCTACCATAGAGTGTCATGTGGAACTTAGATAACATATGGGATGTAAAAAAAAAATTATGGTGTAGGAGGCCTTACCCAACTATATCATATCCTTTTTTATATTATAAACCTAGAGGATCATAAATTTAGAGCCATGTATGCTAGACAAAATTATCATCAACATCCTTTGGGTCCACCTTGACATGCAGATGACATAGAAATATACATGAACTTCTTCAAGTGCAATTTTTTTTGGGGTACTTAGTTTATTTTGGTGACTAACTTTTCACTGGTATATATAATGTTGACATGGGATATCCCATAATCTCAAACTCATGAACCCGTACTCTTAGATTCTCACTGACCACCTCCTACATATTGTTTGTGATAGGTAAGCATGATTTTATTTTTAAAATAATTTTAATTAAATTATCCTTTTCTTGCATCTCTTAAATATTGAAGTCTTGTGATGTGTTAGAAATTATATGATCCCATTAGGTATCCTCAAATCATATATTTAAACTTGTCAAGTTTAAACTTGGAGCTTTGCAAAACATACTAATAGATACCTACATTGTTCAACTAAATTATATCATCATGGGACCTCAAAATCCAATCAAAATTAGACACATGGCTACCATAACACTTGGAGTGGAAATAAGAAGGTACAAAATTTTGAAAGTTAAACATATCATAGAGTGTCATGTGGCACTTAGATATCATATGGGATGTAAAAAATTGGTATGGTGTAGGAGACCTTAACCAATCATAGCATGTCATGTTTCCATACCATACACCTAGAGTAACATACACCTAAAACCATGCATGCCAACCAAAATTATCATAAATTTACTTGGGGTCCACTTTGAAATAAAGATGGCACATAGAAATGTATACATGCATTTATTCAAGTGAAACAAATAAAATTTTGAGGGAATGAAAAACACACTCTCAACATTAAAAAAACTAGTTTGTTTCCACCATGGATACTTTTGGATGGGTAGATAATTGACACCATAATAGGTAACATCATTGAAAGTAGTTTTAGCATCAAAATTAAATCTCTAAAAACAAATTATAAGTGGAAAGGGTGGATAGCATGAATAATGCCACCAAATTAGAGTTATTAAAATCATTGGTGACTCCTATTTCCAATAAAAAACCCCAATTTTAAATCCATAAGGTCCTATTTGAGAAAAATCCATAGCTATTATTCTCACATATTTGAATTATTAGAGGTTTGAGTATCTAGTAATCAAATAGATCCTAGACTATTTATTCATAGATCCCATATTTCCTAGATATAATTCATATTATTTTTTGAGTTAACCTATACAATAATAACCTCATATTAAAACCCTAAACATTCTTAAGAACTTAGGGACACTACCTTTATACAAGGGATAGTTAGATATACACACTAATAAAGTATTCAAAGTAGTGGATGAGATGTGGAAGTTAAAAAATAATGATGATGATAATAAGGATGAAATTGATTTCTCAGACGATATATTTATTATACAAAATCTATAAATTCTAAAGGATTATGAAAAACTATAGGTATTCTATTTTGGTGATATCTTTTAAACTCTAACCAAGTTTTTAGTATGAAAAAATGAACTTGATTAGATAGAAAATGAAAAGCATAAAATAGATCTAATCTATTGGGATGCCTTTCAAAAATATTACCACTTTATATATCATGATATACCTTATAGAAGATAAATTGCAATTGAGTGGATTAAATCCAATTATGTTTTGGATACCCTGAAGGACTGGGTAGAAAAATATAATCACTAAGTTGAAAAGGAAGAGATCAACACCTACACAATAAATAATTATAGGGATTGATCTAAGGTTGGTATGTTGTTTCTCAATTGGTTATTTGGATCTAATGAAATCATGAATGCTAATAAACTATGGGTGTCCCTTATTGGTATAATCATTAAATGAAATCATGTCCCATACTTTGTGGGAATTATGACTTTCAACATAGGTTAGCCAATAACCCAAGTCAGATCAAGGGGAAACTTTTACACAATATATTATTTTTTGGATGCATGTTGTGATACTATGTCATTCAAGCATGCCTCTTTCCCACCATGGACACATTATACTAAACTAGTGCAAATGTTTTAATCAAAATTATATATTCATCAATTTAAAGCTCATATTTAAGACATATGTTACCATTTATATCTTGCATTATAATTTGTTTGAGGAGATGAGAGATTCTATCACAACCATTAAATATTATTGTTATTACTAAGAATTCATGATGATAATATATGAAGGAATTAGGGGTGCTAATTTTAATTTTCCATATTATGTCCCTGATGAGGTAGTAAATCAAGAAATAGTGTACTAATATGCTAATAATGTGTCTTGACACTACATTTTTATGAGGTAAAAGACATACCCTTACTTTCCCCTCATAATTAGACACCATAAACACATAGATTTTGTAGTGATGTTAGATATGACAAGTCATAGGCCATCCTTCATTCTTTCATTTCATGACGAAATGTAATGGAACTAGTATGAGAATGTTCATAGGCACATGGATTCATTGAGATCTACAATCAGCATTACTCATCATCATGAGGATCATGAGAATGATAAGTATCACATGAACCCATTTGATGAAAATGAAATGATTAGGATGTTGAATGCAACAAGGGAACTTTAAGGGAAAAATATGGGAAACAATTATTATAAGAGAGACCTCGTGAGCCCCAACCCTTTGAAGACACCCTAAAGACAAGAAAAAGGCTCGAATTAATAATCATGTATGGGATCCTTATGTTGGATCCTCCATCTTCATCCATTATTTTTACTTTAGATGGAGAAATGGATAAGTCCACTTTAGTTTGATCAAACATTATGTATTTCTAGTGGCTCTAAGTCCCAATGAAGTTACCAATAATACCAAACTTCTATGTCACCTAAGTTGTGGACACCAATTTATATTGTGCCAACATAACAAATATTTTATTCACTAGTTGGATCTGTTAAGAGTCAAAATTCATTGAGATTTCCTATTATTTTTAGTGTCTCTAGTCTTGTAATCCCTAGTGCCTCAACTTTAACTTTTCAAATAGCATCCAACCCCCATGTCATTAATAGTATTTATCTAGTTTTCATTGATATAGTTCCTAATGTTTTAGATCTTAGATTTGTAATTTATATTGATCCTATAATTCCCATTTATCTTGATGCTCCTAGTACTTTTTTAGCCCCTACTTCCCCAATTTCAAATATTTTATCTTCAATTTTCCTAACTTATCACACTCCTATAATATTGATTACCCCTTCTATATTGAGTTAAATTTACTCTCCTATGATAAATGCTATGTGAGGATTTATCCCACATTGGTTAGTTAGGCTAGTTTTTTTTTCTACCTTTCTTACTTATGCAAGGGCTTTCCTTTGTATTAGGATCTTAATTCTGAATAACACTTGACTTGCTTTGTTTTGAAGTCATTTTCTTCTATAGGTTCCTTATGTGATGTTTTCTTGTTAACACTTCATGATCTTGGGTTGGAAATTTTATTCACCATTCCTAACATGGTACTAGAGCCTTGAGTGTTACAATAATACACATTTATGTAATTTTTAAGATAATTTTCCTCTTGTCATTCATTATAATCAACCTTTTATTCCTTATTTAATTCAATTAATTATTTAAGGCATTTTGTTGGCATAAGTTTTGCCTCTTTTATGGAGATCATTGTTATTTTTTGGAGAGGTGGTTTCACATCTTATTGATGTTTTGAAGAAAGTGACTATTTTTATCTCTTAGAGTGTGAGGCATTGCTTCTTTCTAAACTAACATAGAGAGGTTTTAAAGGGTGAGGAGTATTGAGGTTTTGAAGGTAAAATACATAGATATTTGGTATAAGGTGATTGAAGAGGAGATATTAACATGTTGAAGGAGAGAGGACTGTGTAACTAGAAAGAGATCTGAGAGATCTTGAAATTTGTGGAAGATCAATGTGTGGGAGGTGATAAGAGGTCTCAGTTGACTGCATTAGATTTTTGCATGGAGAGGCATTGCCATTATGTTCTCCTTATAGTGTTGTAATTTTAATTTGGATTGTATTTAACCTTCTAAATCTCTACATTGGAACTCATCTAGAAGGGGGCATTGAAGCAATAATGGAAGGCATTAGAAATATAAAGTCTTGGAGTACATCCTTATGTAGAGATCTATGTTTTATTCTTAGACTAAAACTTTATAAGGATTGAGTTGAGATATTAGCATTGGTGAAGGAGGAAGCATATATCTTCAAGGAGGAAGGATTACATTTTATTTTAATCCTACACTTTCTAAGGTGAGAAATTACGCATTGAACTTTCTAGGAGCACTTTTTTCTTCTTTTGTCTTATGCGTTGGATGTGGATTTAAATTTTTCATCTGCATGGTGATATGGAGATTGTTTGGAGTTCCTTTTCTTCCTAATCCAATTTTTAGCTGACTAATAATATAAAATCCACCTTTCTTTTCTAAAACATAGCTAATAACTCATTATTCTCCTTATTACTTTGTAATTTATTGCTTAAAGTGGAAGTCTATTTTGGTTTTGCAAGATTATTGGTCATCTAACAAATAATTTCTATCTTTGATTTGATTTTATAATTCTAAGGTTTGATTCTAGTTCTAATGAGTGGTTGGATTCCTACATTCATTTTTGAATCGATCACTAAAATCCGTTTGTAGTGTTTTTTTAATTTTTTGACCCATTTTCTGAGAATTTGTCAAGCCTCTAACTTTTGAACTGTAACTCAGATTTGAGTTCTAATTTTTTCAAAAGTGTATAGTTTTAGATTATCTATCCATTAGTGTCATTAATTTTTAAAAATTCACTACTTTTATAAAGTCCCAAATTGGGGAGGCGGGGGGGGGGGGGGGGGGGGGGGGGGGCGGGCTGGGTTGGTCCTTAATACAATCTTCTGGCAAGTTGTCTCAGTGTCAATTTTATTCACCCTTTTGCATTTTTTCTTCTATATGGTTATTAAATAATATGGATTATACTTACATTGTTTACCATTATAATACTTTGAATAAACATAATTTCCATACATGGAGAAATGGAATGGAAATAATCATAAAATGTAAAGGATTATGGTCCTTAATGAATGGAACTCAACCACAGTTTACACATGAATTTAAAGAAATTCAACACCAATGTAAGTTTGAAAGTGTATGGGATTAATTGGGACTTATGTGAGTGACATTGTTTAATTTAGTTTGGATAAGTGTGATACTTCATTCAAAATATGAGGTTAAATAAAGGGCTTATATGGGAAAGTAGATCACTTGAGAGCCATCAACTTGAAGTGGAGCTTACTTCACTCAATCTGGATGACTTTGCCTCTATTGTAGACTACATCACTAAGTTTAAGCATTTTTTAACATGATTTAAGGGGATTGGATGAGATAAGAAATATTAAGAGTGTGTGTACTTGATTTTGTCTAAGTTTAATGTCCCATTCCAAATCTTTGATTTTACCATTTTTTCTTGTATAGATGCATTAGGTGATTCATTCAAAATTCCATATCTAGAATTTTTTTTAGAGAATTACTAAGGATGAGTCCAAATTATGTCACCTTAAGTATTCCACCTCTCTAAATGTATTATTTTCATCATATCCTAAGAATATGATAGAAACTAAAAGTAAGAAGAAGAACACTCCATCTCAAAATTCATCTAAGCACAACACCAACACATCTAAACCCAAATCATCTTCCAAAGTCAAGAATAAGCCTAACCTATCTTTCTCCTATTATGGGGGGATTGGTCATGAAGATTGTAAGTGTTTTAAGAGAATTCAAGCCCTAGAGGATGTCATTAAGAAGCACAAGATTTATATCTCCACTCCTTCTCCATCTCATGAGCATGGGAAAGCATTTAATGTTTTTAGGAGATCATAGTTACCTATTTCAAATAGTTGGGTTTTATATTATAGTGCTACACACCATATGAATTCTTTCAAGGATTCCTTTATATCTCTTGGTTTGAGTTCTACTTCCAATATTAAGGTTGGATATTCTTCCTTTTCTTTTGCTAAGGGGAAGGGTGACATATAGCTTGATGGTGGTCACATAAATGATACATTATATGTTACAAAAATCACCACCAATCTAATTTTAGTTTATTATATTTACCATTTTGGTCAAGGTAAGGTAGTTAATTTCACACCATAGGATGATAAAGTTAGAGCTTTGTTAGAGCCACATACACTTATTTTATAGGTTGTTTTTTTATCATACTTATCAATTATATCATTTTTAGGGTTTTGATGATACTCCTCCTCTAGGGAGGTATTTAATTTCACAAGTAGATTATGAGAGTAGGCTTTGGCATGAGATATTTGGACACCTAGATTATAAATATTTGGAGTTGAGTACTCATAGTTTGGGTCCTCCTATAGTTTCATGTCTTGATGGAGTTTGCCCTAATTGTGCATTAGGGAAACAAGACCAAGATCCATTTCCTAAGGGTATGTCCATGAGATTTTCTTCACCATTTGAGCTTATGCATAGTGATTTTATGGTCTTTCCTACTCCTTTAAATGAGGATAAGTACACACTTACCTTTATTTATAATTTCTTAAGGCATAATTGTTTTTGATAAGCAAGTACATGAGTGATGTCTTTTCTCACATTAAAATCTGTAAGGCTTTGGTTGAGAAACAATATTCTAGTTGCATCAAGAAGATTTGTATACATAATGAGGGGGTGCACTTTAATCAAGATTTATCTTATATTTTGGTAGTTGATGGTATTTTTTACCAATTTTTTTTCACATACTTCATAATAAAATGGCTTAGAAGAATGGAAGAACCTAACTTTAAAGGAGATGGCTAACTGCATGATGCATTCATGATATTTACCTCTTATTTATTGAGTACAGGAAGCCAATTATGTGAATTACATTTAGAACTACACACCATATAGAACACTTGATCATATGACTTGAAAAGAGGCTTGGTCTAGAACCAAGCCTGATGTCTCATTTTTTCGATTCTTTAAGAGCCTTTATATGGAATTTGTACCAAAGAAGAAAAAGAAAGCATTGGATAACAAGATCAAACCTTTTATTTTTGTAGGGTATTATGATTACATGAGAGATTATCATATTCTAGATCTTGATACTCATGATGTTAATTTTCAAACACATTTATAGTTTGATCAACATTTCAAATTTCATGCCTCTTCATCTTCATCCATTCCTTCTTCTTCTTCTTTTTATTATTCACCTCCTCTCAAGGATTCATTATTTGAATATCTAGTTTAGGATATTCTTAAGGAGGTTATAGAGGATGAGGATTCTATTCACACTAATGTTACCACTATGCCTAGGTGGGCTCATACTACATTTTTTGAAGTATCACCTTTCATATAGGATATTCTACCTACTTGATGTCATCATAAACATTCTACGAGTATTAGAGTTTTGTGTTAGGCATTCTTTGGGGATTCACAATCTTTTTCATAGGCTCATGGGATATAGGAGTGAGATGATGTGATGATAAATGAGTATTCTTTATTGATAAAGAATCACACTTTGGATTTGGTCACTGCTCATAAGGGAAGAAATTTCATTAGGTGTAAGTGGATTTACTACACCAATTATGCAACTAATGGATCCAATGATAATTATAAGGCATGTCTTGTTGTAAAGGGGTTCTTTCAGATCAAAGGTACTAACTACTCTAATACATTTTCACCCATTACCAAGATGTATTTTATTCACCTTTTAGTTTCTCTTACTATATCATACGGTTGGCCAATTTATTATATTGATGTATTATTTTATTCACCTTTTAATTACATGAGGAAATTTATATGGAGTATCTTGTTGGGTTTTTTCACAAATATTCTATTGTTTATCAACTTAGGAGGTCTCTTTATGGTCTCAAATAATCCCTTCAAGATTGGTATTAGTATATGGATTCATTTATTTTCTCCACCATATTTGTTTATTACCACTCCAATCCTATAATGTATATTCATCATATTAAATAGGACATTGCTATACTAGTCTTGTTGCTTCTCACATGTAGCTCTTCATCTCAGCTTTAGACTATTTAACAAGCACTTTTAACATAGTTTAACATGATAGATATTGGTCTTCAACATTTATTCCTTGGTATATAGGTTTCATAATAAGATATAGGTATTTATTTGAGTCAAAATAAGTACACATTTAATATTCTTCAATATTTTAGAATGATCGATTATAAGCCAAGTCTTCATTTTTAGTTTGGAGTGATTATCATAGCTACTTGTAATACTCCATTTTATGATCCTACATTGTATAGGCAAATGTTTGGGAGTCTTATGTATTTGACCAATACTTGCCTTGATATTTCATTTATAGTTAAGATTGTATCTAGGTTTGAAAATGACCCTCATGATAGTCATTGGCAAGCTACTAAGAGGATTTTATGATATCTACAAGGCATTACTCACTTTGGATTCCACTACACCAAGGGTTTTACTCAATTGGTTAGATATAGTGATTTAGATTGGGCAAGTTCTTATAATGATCTACATTCCAATTTTGGGTACATATTTTATCTTAGTTATTCACCTATTATTTGTTTACAAAATAAGCAATAGGTTATTGAACTTCCATACATAGAGGCTAAGTATAGGGTATAATTTATAACAAGTTAGTAGATTATCTAGATTTGTTAGTAATTTAAAGTGTTTTGATTCATGTAGGATTCACTCACTATACTTTGGTGTGATAGTCAAAGTGTAACTCATATATCTTGAAACCCATTTGATCAGTAATGGGCCAATCACATTGAGGTAATATGTACTTTATTCATCAACACAATCATGATGAATTTCTTAGCTTGGAGTACATTTTAACTTAGCAACATATTACAGACATCTTCATGAAGCCTTTTGCATCACCTCATTTCCTCAGGTTCCATGACATGCTTGGGGTTTCAAAATTTTTATTTAGAGGGTATTTTTGAGGACACCATCCTTATTCATTTCATGGATACATATTTTACATGAGTACCTTATCAGACCTAGTTAATGGGACTCATATTATAGATATGCAACTATTTATTTTTTGGTTTTTACTAGCCCCTAGATTCACTTGAGGGTGGTGTTAGAGTATGTATTTCTCATTTTTACTAATGTATTAGATATTTATTTCATCCTTTTTTTCAATTTTGTCATATGTGAGGATTTTTACCACATTGGTTAGTTAGGCTAGTAATTTATTTTTCCTTGTTTACTCATGCAAGGGCTTTCCTTTGTACTAGGATCTTAATTCTAAATAACACTTGACTTTATTTATTTTAAAATCATTTGTCTTTAGATTTTTTATGTGATGTTTTTGTTTTTAACACTTCAAAATACTGGGTTTGAATGTTTCTTCACCATTCCAAAAAAATATATCAACATTAGGTGTAATAAGGGTATATACAAGGCATGGATTAGTGTCACAAGCCTCTTAAAGCTCTCCAATTTGAAGGGATACCACATAATTATCTATCAATTAACCTAGATCTAATCCCTACTTAAATCCAATTACCTTAAATCCCTCTATGACTAGTATCTTCACAACTCCATCTTCCAAAGTTGGTCCTTTGTTACACCCTTTACATCAAATATTCCTAATATTTCTTTTTAGTCTTCCCAATAGTCTAATACTAAAACAGAAATAAATGTCTCTTGGGTTGCACTCTCTTATATCCTTTATCCCAATATTTTCACCTTCATCATGCTTATATCCTCTTTGATGATGATAATGAATCTATAAAATCAACATGGATTCTCTATAATACACAGTGTAAAATCTCAATAATGAATTATTAGGCCTTAAAATGAAGGTTAGAAATTACAATGAGGATGACTCCAATTGGAAATTATATTTTCATAGATACAATTTTCCCTTTAATCATTCAAATAAATATCCAAATCCTTAACCTAAAAAAATTTCTTGAGATTGACATTTATGAGGTAGATTTTCCAAACTCATGTAGAGTGCACAACACTACCCATCATGGATATTTAAATTGGATTGAGTTATAAAATTCCTTTGACACATTATAAAATGATATGAGTGGTTCTAATCCCCAAAATAATGACCAAGGAATTTGATTCACATACTATGTCAATATCTCTAAACATTACCATGGTGCTAGAGACCCTTGAATTCCCTAGCCAAGAGGACAATGACCCAATGAAGCCACATATAAGGTGCATTATTTTTTATAGTATTATATAAATAAATATTCCTTGAGGATTTATATTAATCAACAACCTCTCATTACATACACACCACCAAATAATGGTTCTACTCCTTTAGACCCTAAAGGGAATAATGATCCTCCACTCCATAGGGTAGTGATAATTTTTTATTAAATAATCCTATACCATAGTAAAATAAATAGGTTATAACATAGTATAATACATGAATAAAATATATGAAAATATCATGTTGCATGAGCTATCCCAACTTGTTGAGTAGTGGAACTTCTTCTTAAAATCTTTAATGAATAAACCAGTTTAGCATAAATAAAATGTTTCACACACCAACATAGTGATACACAAGATTAAGGTTGAGTTCCCCCATTTATTAATCTTAATCTAAATATTTGGGAATAATTTTCATAACTATCTAGTTAATTCAAGTGCCTTAGATAATGACATGATTTATAGAAGTTGTAACAAACTAGGGATAACTCCTATCAAATATAATAAAATAGTCATCTAATTAGATAAATTTGAAGTCAAAGTGGTAGAAAAGATATTGAATATCCATAATCATTTGGAATATGAACCCAAAGTATATTAGTTTATAGACATCTATGTGGTTGAAATACTTAATTCATATAATATGTTACTAAGCATGGTTTGGTCTAAAATGTTAAATAGCTACATGGCCATAGATTTTTCCCACATGTGGTTGTCTTGGAGAGGTGTTTCTAACCAAATTAAAATTCCTATGGAACCTTATATGAAATATATGGTCACTGAATTCAATTCCATAAATGAAAAAATGAATTTAGTATCAATTATCATTAGAACTTACAACCTTTATAAGGAACCTACTATAGATGAAACTAAAAAAAACTCTAAATCTTCATAACTCTATTTCCTCTACTTTTATAGGCCCAAATATAAACAAGGTTAAAATTTTGGTATTTGTTTAGCAACCCAAAATGGAAATGACACATATTTACTTATAAAATATAATTCCTTGGTAATAAAAATATCACCAAATATGAAGCTATGATCCTACGATTGGAATTTTCCTTAAATCACAAGGTTAAAGAGTTGTGAGTATTTAGGGAAACTAAACTAGTGATTAATTAGGTCAAGAGAAAGTTCTAGTGAAATATTTAATAACTATAAAAATATAATCATTGATCATGATACCAATTTAACAATTCAATTCTTTTAATGTTTCCCTATTCATAGAGAGGATAACCAAGTCACAAAATCTTTAACAATCTCTGCTACAAAGATATATCCAATAAATGACTTGGATTTATAAAACTTATTAATATTTTAGTGTCCCATCCCTCAATCCTAGATAATTTTCACCAATTTTATGTTTTATTATGATGACCACCATATCTTACATTTCTTGGGTAAATATGGGGTATTAAGTGCCCAAATTATAGACAAAATGGAGAGGAAAAACATCCTTGATAGTATTATGATGAGGATGCAATAATTTATTTAAAATAAAATCAAATACCAAAATGTATGATCTCACTCAAAAGAATATATGACTTCAAAAAATCAAAATCAAATTGAAAAACTAATCTTTGTAGATCATCAATCCAACATCATCATTCTCAGGTCAGTCAATGAACCCATAAATGTAAATACCAATCATGATTGTACTAGGAATAAAATATAAGATCTCAAATGATTTCTTATATGGTATAAATACATTATCATCTATACTTATGATGCCTTGAAGGTCTTGATCCTAATATTATAATGCACACTACACTACTTAAGAAAGGACAAAATCCCTTTAGGTAAATACAATGACTTGTGAAGCCCATCTTAAATACTCTCATCCACAATGAGGTTCAAAATATTATCTTGGTATAAATTATTTTCCTAACCCAAAATTTCACTTAGGTGGTTAAAATAGTACATGTTTGCAATAAAAATAGGTAAATTATAATCTATGTCAATTTTAGAATCCTAAATTAAGATTTTTATAAAGATAAATACTTTTTTCATATTTATATGAGGTAATTCATATGTTTTGTGGATTGTAGATGATGTCCTTTTTAGATAGATTATTGAGATATATCCAAGTATTAGTAAACCATGAAGACAAAGTCAAGACAAATTTCACCACCAAGTGGGACACCTTCACCTAAAAAATAATATCATTTAGCCTCATAAATTCTACTTCCAAATTTTAAAAATCCATGGATTTCAACTTCCAAGGTTTGATCAATAAATGAAGAATAATATATATGGATGACTTAGAATTTTTTTGAAAATGTAGGTTAATCACATTCATCATTTTTATAAAGTGTTTGAAAATCATATAACTTATTGTCTCTCCCCAAATCTAAATAAAATTATCTTTGGGGTCATAAAAGGTAAGCTTCTTAGTCACATAATCACAAAATAAGGTATCGCCATTAATTTCATATGATCTAGTGTGATTTATAAGATACCACTTCCTAATAAAAAAGATTTGAAATATTTCTTTTGAAAGTTTAAGTTCATGTATAAATGTATATCTAGTTTTGATAATTTTGTTAAACGATTGAGTGATGTGTTGAAAAAAGAATCAAAAGTTGAATAGAATCCTAAATCCAAAGAATCCTTATAATATATTAAGAATGACATCATGTAGGCATAATCTCTAATCAGCTAAAACTATACAAAGGATTTATACCTCTACTGTACTTCTGAGCATACCATATCCACCAGGCTCACAAAAAAATTATAAATAAGAACACCATATATCCTTTATGAAAACCAATATTAAGGACACATAATTGAAGTATTCTAACTTGGATAATCATGGTTATGATTTATTGAGAGATGTGAAAAAGTTTCAACACTATATTCTCAAGAATAAGGTTCATGGCATTGTTCAATATCCTACCATAAAACTCATCCTAAGGAAGAATTAGATTACTAAATTTAAAAGTAGTTGGGTAACTTAGCTATAATAGTAAGACCTAGATATTAAGCTAACCATAATGATGAGAGGACAAGGTCTCACATAATGAATGATAGAATTTAACCCTAGGATGACAATTATACAACTAGACCAGATAGAATTGGTAAACCATTACTGAATGATCTAATCATTCACTATTTGATGTATGGAAAGTACCATCTAGAGATAAATATACACCAAATAGAATTGGCAAAACATGCTTGGAATGATACAATGTTTCACTATTTGATGTATCAAAAGTCCCATCTAGAGATAAATAGAGAACAAAAAAAATATTTAGCTAAAAGAAACTCATTACATATTAAACAAAGGATGCTCTATTAAAAAAATATGAATTAATATATATATGATGCTTATAAAGATAATAAGTTAGATAATTTATTACTAAATTACATGAGAATTCAGGAAGAGGTTGTATCTTAGGAGTTTGAAAAGCACCCAAACGTTGATTGGTTCCTTGTTAGTCAAAATGATAAAAAACCATGCATAATAATACGCTAGAACTAAACACTCTTACCTAATAAATAGGGTGATCATAACATAATGAAAAAGATCACAAAATAGAGATAAAAACAAAAAAAATAATTTACCCCCTTTATCTAATTTAATGTCCACTTCTTGGCATAAGTATGTTCATGATTTATCCATGACATTAGAGACTCTTGTCAATGCTTCTCTATGATGGTAGCACTTATCTAATGGTCACTTATGTCTTTTGATTTGATATTGGCTTGGCTTGGTGTGAAACTTAGAATTAAATGGGCATTATAACACTACTCTCAATGGATTCTTGAAGGCATTCCTATAGAATTATATTACACATAAAATATTTTTACCATATGGTGTGGGCACTTATATTTATATCTCTCAGAACTAACTATAACCATAGGGAGGCTAGTTTAAATTCTAACTTTAGTTGAGTCTAAAATAACTTAGGTAGTCAGCCTAACCCTAGGTTGGGTCAGAGAACTCATGAAATCTAGAAACCTCATTTTTAGATATTTATGATCCATGACAATATACTTTAGATATTTTTGAGCTGGTACTCACCTTTTTTAAATATTTAGGAATTAGTAAATCATTTTCTTAGCTTCTTTGACCTTTGACTTAATGTTTGGCTAAGAATTCATTTTTTATAAATGAAATTAACTAATTCAACTTGGAATTTTTACATAGTGAATTTAATTAAAATTATAAATTTAATTAATCTTTCTTAGTCGTTTTTAGCTTTTGGTAATTATTTTAAATGTTTTCAATTAATAGATCAATAGGTGAAAAGTGTCAAATTGCAGGGTCATAATTTGACTAGGGTTCAAACCAAACTAGGTTATTGGTGCATATAGAGTAATACTTCAAATAAGTAAGTCTCATCATGTTTTTGAGAAATTACATCCCTTACCCAGATATATTTTATAATTTTGGTGATTTTTAGGCTTAAATTGAATTGTGTGCTAGAAATTATATTTAATCTTGGTTTAAGCACAAAAGTGGCTAAAATTGAGTATGTACAGTTTTCCACTATTTAAGAAGGCATTATAAGACACATAAATAGTAACATATTTTCAAAGAATGAAAAAATCATTAACTAAATGGTTCATTCCCCAAAGTATAGTCAATAAGCACTTGATGCCACTTCAAGCGAGTGGGTAGAAAAATAAATTCATTGAATCCTCCTTCAAAATGAAGAAAATGACATGATATAGTGGAATGAGGGGTAGAATTAATGAATTTACCAAAGGTGATTATAAATAGTAATGGTGGAAGAGTCACTTATTTTCCTACAGGTGATTATAATTAGTAATGAAAGGTGTGACATTATTTTTCCCAAAGGTAGTTATAATTAGTAACATAATGTGAAACACTAACGTGACTAAAGGTGATTATAATTAGTGACATAGGCATGTGCCCTAGTAGGGTAGGTGAAGTAGGTAAAATAATTATTTTTTGGAAGTCATTTATAATCATTAACATGGGATGAAAAAATAATGATATTCTCAAAGATGGTTATAATCATTCACACATTTAAATAATAGGATTTAAAATGCATTTGCTACAGAAAGGCATGATATAGTGTTGATTAATCAAAAAATAGTTTATCACACCAAGGAAAATTGGAAAGGGTAGCTTATGTAAAAAAATTGTAAATTGAATTTATGATGATCTAGAAAAGGATAACAACATACTTCTAGATTAAATGTGAGTTTTGAAGTTGCACATTTGAATAAACACAAGGTATAGGTAGAAAAATAATGTTGTTAAAAATGTTTCAAGAGAGGCCTAAAAAGATGGTCTTGTTACAATACAACAAAAAATAAAACACGCAGGATTGAATGATGCACAAAATAGACCATGGATCTAAAATATATATTTTTAAGAGCACATAAATATATAGACATCTTGGCATTTTGGCATAATTTTTGTATATGGCATTATACTTGTTATATCGGCATATTTATGTATTTTGAGACACCATTATGATATGTATATATCTTATATGTAAAATACATTTGAGAGACACTGACAATGATTTTTTATTCCTTCAAGGCCAATTTTCATGTCTATGATATCCATTTAGTATATATATCTGATGCCATGTTGTTATCCTATTTATCTCATGTTTTAGTATTAATTAGCATTATGGATATTTGACATTGTTGATGTTTATGTGAATGCATGATCTTTAATTTATTTTATATGTTATGTTTGTGTTTTTGTTCATTTTTTTTATCATCTATTTATGTTGTATGACTCATATGTATGCTTATTCAGAGATGTACATCTACATAAACACCTAATAAATAATTTTTACTCTTATTTATTATTCATGGATTCATGCATGTGTTTAGGTTTTTGGATGGTTTTGATATATTGGAGAAGTGTTGCCATTGCATTGATTTGATAGTCTCTTTATGCATGTTTTTTGCTATAGATTTGGATATTATGCATCTTAGTTATGAACAACCATAATGACAATATATACCCTAAGCATGATAAAACTTAATTTAAATGTAAGTATAAACAACCTAGGAATATTATATGAACAATCAAAACCCAAGTGTAAATATAAAAAATAAACCATGTATAGTACTAAATACAAACATTCACAACCTAAGTAAATGATATGGACAGTCAATAACTTAATTGTAGATAAAATATAATATCCCTACAATAGTCAGGGAATGAAGATGCAAAAAAGGCAAAGAAAAATAAATACACAAATAATAACAAACCAAACAAAAAGACAAACAAGAAAATAAACAAATTATACAAAAAAAATAATGAAAAAGGCTAAAAATAAATAACAAACAAAAAACACCAATAAAAAAACAAATATGAATAAACATATAAATAAATTGCCAATAAATAAAAATATTCAAACAAACAAACCACTAAAAAATAAACAAACAAACAAAAACAAACACTAATAAAAAAACTAAAAAACAAACAAACAAACAAATAAACAAAAATAGACACTAATAAATAAATAACCAAAAAAATAAAATAAAACACCAATAAACAAAAAAACAAATAAAAATAAATAAATGTGTCAAGATAAAAAATATTCAAATAAACAACACAAAAATAAATGAAAAAATATACAAAAAATAAAGACAAAATAAACAAATGGATAAATAAACAAAAAAACAAAGTCATAAACAAATAAAACAAAACAATCAAAACAAATAAACAATCCAAAATAAATAAAAATTTAATGAACAAACCAATCTACGAAAATGGAAATATACAAACAATGGTTAATCATAATGTTAGTACAACTAAAATACAAATTGTTTGTGCATGTGTAATAGATGTGTTAATTTTGGTGACATGGAGACCCCTAATCTAGGAAGTAATGACACAAGTAAAAAAATAAAGGAACAAAGGTAAAAGGTTTCCCTTATGCTATAGAGAAAAATGGCAAAGGCGTATGATAGCAAATGGTTTCCCTTAAGCTCTAAAAAATAATGACACAAACAAGGAAGGCACAAATGTCACTCCTAGGTTATAAGAGATAATGAACCTAAATAAATAAAATGGGGGGAATAGAAGAAATGGAAGAGTTAGTCAAAGAGAGTCCACATTCACTTAATAAGTGGATGTCACCTATTTAGTTGTATGGACACAAAATATAATTCAATTTTTAGTCCAAATGTAGTTCTCCCATGAAAAGGGGTAAAATAAAATGGATGATAAGAAAACATGATTGAAATTGTAGAGGTCTCACAAAATGGTGGGTTTGTAATAAAATAGGGGGATGATGTTCACAATCACATAAACATCAACACAAACAAAGTTCATAAGTTTGAGAGTATGGTTTAGTCTAAAACCAAACTAAAACACAAGGGATGAGTATCCATTAATAAACTAAATTAGTAGTTCATATTGTCTACTACATCTATGGCTAGGAATAAGAATGATCTCACAAAATGGTGAGAGCATTGGTTGAGTTTAATAAAAAATGGTGAGAGTGTTGGTATAATTTTATTTTAAAATATTGAGAGCATAATAAAAGACAAGTGGTCATTATTGCATCAATTTCGAATGCATAATGTTCATGATATGAACTCATAAAATGAAGAGAGTCTTGGCTAAGGATAATAAGGATGGGAATATAAAGGAAAAGTGGTTACTTTTGAAATAGCTAAGAATCCTAGAATCCTTAAGGAAAAGACTATGGTAAAAAAAAAGGAAGGTGGATGAGCTAACTTGAGATACCACATGTATCCAAGTGTTGCCTACATAATCCATGTAGACCTTATACTGATGTAGTTCTCCATGAAATGGGAGTAAAAATACCAAGGTGGTCTAGGAATGGAATTGAATAGTTCATATGACCCATCCCTAAAATTTTCTATGCCTTTATATCTCACATGGAAATTATAAGCCAATTTTCATGATTTTGTTATTTTTAGGATTTTCCTAGGTCTTTCCAAATGTTTTCTATAATTTTTGAACTATTTTAAATGTTTTTGAAATTTTAGAAGAATCTTAACTCGATTGAGAATTATGAGACACATAATGGTCCAACTCACAAAATGGTAAGAGAGTGGATTAAACATGCTCACAAAATGGTGAGAGCATGGCAAAGGGATGATTGATCTAACCTTAGTGTAAATCAAATGCTTCCTACATAATCTCGTAAGGCCTCAAGTCACTATATCTGCTTACACAAAAGGCATCCGACTAAGAAATAATGATTGTAGGTAAAGGCAAATGGAAAGGTATGGCAATAATGATGGTAAGATGATGCAATAAGTCATATTAAAGGTGTTGTTTCTAATTTACCCAAAGTTAGTTATAATTAGGAAATAATGACAAAAGTTAAATGGTACTAATTTTCACATAACTAGCTATAATTAGTAGCATGAGTATAGAATGTAAAATCAAATGAAGGATATAATTTCCAAGACCACAATCATACTATTTTAATATAATGTCATTCAAAAATTTGATTCTGACACAACTAATGGAGCTAAATATATCAACCACTGAATGCGCTTAAATTACAAATGAATTAGAATCAAGGACAAACATGATAGGTAGGGTTAGGTAAAAATAACTAGGTAAGGGGTCAATATAAATGGTAGAACACTATATGGTATAGTACAAAGAATTGGTATAATGTTGTATTACTTAAACTACCTTCTAGATAACAATTTGAGTCCCTAAAGAGTAAAACCATTTGAGGTGCATTATTTTCATTAGTTCATAAATTTCATCTCCTACTTATGTGGTAAGACTATATGCTTGAGGACCATAGTTATTAATAGCTACATAAGGCCCTAACTAGTTGGGTTGGAACTTTCCTTTTTCTTTGTCTCAGCGTTAACATGCTTCTAAATTTTTTTTAACACAAGGTCACTAAGCTCAAATTAATGATGCTTAATGCACCTATTATATTACAATATTAATCTATTTTTATATTCCTAAAGATTATTCAATATGAACATGCATTTTTCATCAAGAAAGTTTAGATCTTGCAAGTGAGCTACCATGAAATCCTTATCTTTGATGATGTGCTATAGTAAAATTTAGAGAAAAGAAAACTCAACCTCGACAAGAAGAATGGCCTTGATGCTATAAAAAAGTGAATAGGGTGTATCTCCTATTATATTATATAATGTGGTATGGTATGCCTAGAGAGCATTAAATAGATACAAGTGCCAATTATGACTAATATCACTTACAATCTACTTCAGAATATTGATATTGCTTTTGTTATAAGCCTTATCTTAGTCAATTCCTTATAGGTAATAGGTGGTAAATAAATGTTTTTTGATATTATATTGGGTAAAAAGCTCTTTCACATTTTTTAAATATATAATGTTGGAGGGTAAAAAGTGTTGATATGAGGTAGTGTAATATAGACTTGGATATTTGGTTACTAGTGATGTAAGTGAGGAGAATGTCTTCCACCCCCTTACTAAAGTATTGGGTAGTAGTTAAGAGGTATTTATGGACATCTTATGATGTTATATTGATCTTACCCATGATTTCAAGTCCCCAAATTGAGATTGACCATGCTATTGTTAATGGTTTGAGTGTTGTGGCTAGAGAATCAATCAAATTAGCATGATTATGACATTTTACACACCTGTTCACATATGAAGCAACATCTACTTCCATATTTAGCCAATAATAAATAGTACATAGTAAATTTTTGGCTAATATTATCCCACTTGTGTGGGATCTACACATTCCTTCTTAAATTTTCCTTAATCTTAATTTGAATTTTGTTGAAGGTAAACAATGAAGTAGAGTTCCTTCCTATATTCTATAATATAAGGTCATTCCAAGTAGGGTATAATATGAGACTTTATAGATGAAGGCCTTTCTTTTCTTACATGATAGGTAGAGAGGCATATTTTGGTTATGGAGATAAGCATACATATCAAAATACTAGGGGGATATGGGACCAAAAATGTCCCAAACCATCTTGACAGCTAATTATTCATGTCCTAATGCTAATATATGCTCTATAAGAAATTGATAATCCCTTGATCAATCTTTGATCTAAATCAAGAAGCTAATAGTGTCCATGGCATAAAATATTATGTCATCGACTCAAGGTATTCTTTAAAATAAAAATTTGGCAAACTACTACTTGAGAGTATTAACCATATCCTTATATGGTATGGCCTTCTTATCCTTGGTTTGGTATTGGTCAATGAATTGGTTAATGATTAACTAAGAATCACCATGAATGAGTAAATTTTGTATGTTCTATTGTATGGCTTGATGAAGCCATGTAATGAATGATTCATACTCATCAATGTTATTAGTATAGGGAAATTCAATGTGAAAGGACTTGGAATAAGATTCCCTTGTGGTGTAAAAAGCAATACTTTGACACCTAATCCATGAGATATGAATGAACCATCAAAGTAAATCTTCCACTATTTAGTCTTAGAAGGTTCTTCTACTTATACATTAGTCATAATGGCCTCATATATAAATACAAATGTTAGAGGTTAATTATCATGAAGAGGAGCTTATATGAGCTAACTTACAAGTACTTTCCTGTCAATAGACTTATAATTGTATATTCAATTTCAAAATCTCTCAAAATCATGATCCATTTTACCATGCAACCTTGTAGATCTGAGAAGTTTTACTTTATCAATAAAAATGATCTTGTTGTTCAACATGTAATGACACAAATTTTGGGTTATGATAACCATTTATAAATATAATTTTTTAATAGACATGTAATTGTGTTTATATGAAATGAATGGGTAGCTCAAATAATACTTGAAATGCTCTTTAACTTAATCGTCATGTTGTGACAAAAGTTCCCTTGGGTAATTTTCAGCTTCTAATAAGTAAAGTAGTAATAGATTATTTGTCATGGGTGTCAATAAAATAGGTGGATTAGATCTTTATTCCTTAAGATGATTAAATTATTTATATCACTCTTCATTATAAGAGAACATAATTACATTCTTTATTATGTGTGTAAGTAGATGGCATTTATTGGCCAACTATGATATGAATCATTAGATTGATTAGATCTTGACCTACAAATTATAGACCTACTTTAAGGTAGATGGTAGTGGCATTTATATAATAGATCAACCATTGGTTGTATCAACTTCAATGCCATTATGAGATAAAATTAAGCCTAAAAAATTTCTATAAGTTACACCAAATACACACTTTTTTGGATTAATCTTAACATTATACTCATGTTGTTTATCTAAGATTATTCATAGTATGGTTAGATGGTTAACATAGGTTTTTTATTTACCCAAGATGTCATTGACATATTACTCAATAATGTCATGCATCATATCATGGAAAATTAATATCATGGCTCATTGATAAGCAAATCCCAAATTATTAATTCCAAATGACATCACCTAATAATTAAACATTCCCAATGGAGTGTTAAATTATATCTTGTGTTGGTCTTCTGGTGAAATTCTAATCTAATTATATCCTCAAAAACTATCCATAAGAGAAATCATTTCATATCTAGCCATTTATTTGAATATAATTCAATGTTAGGTAGAGGGAAGTCATATTTTAGGAAGGCTTTATTGACACACCAAAAATTAGTGCATATTTTGATACCTTCTAGCTTATTTCTCACTTACATAATGTTTGAAATCCATTCTGAATAATCAATCAGACTAATGCATCTCACATCTAAGAATTTCTCCAAATTTTTCTTTACTAGAATGATAATATGAGAATGCATATTATGTAGATTCTACTTAATAGGTTTTGCAATAGGATGTATAATGAGATGGTGTACATCTAGGGTGTGGTTTAAACCTAGCATGTCTAGATAATCCTATGCAAATATGTCAACAAGATCCCTCATAAGGGCTATAAAAACTTCATGTTCCTCATCAATGAAGGATGCACCTAATTTTATCCACTTTAGGTCCTCTAGAATCCCAATATTAACCTTTGAAGTGTGCTACACAAGAACTATAAAATGATCATCTAAACTAGTTGGAAAAGAGGTAATCTAGTTGGCAATTGTAAAGTCCTCTAGCCAAACTAGCTCATATTATTCTCTAAAGTTGGATGAACTAAAATCTCATAATGTTGGTAAAGGCATAAAATAAATACTTTAGGGCACCCTTGAATAATATATGGAAAATATTTCCACTCTATAGTATTAATCTTTGATTCATAAATAGGCTTTGGACTGTAGGTTTCTTATTATTCATAGGAATAGGGGTGAACATCCCCATATAATGGTTCCAAGAATTATTTTTCACCAATAGACTTGCCTTTTTTTTACTTATACCATGGTCAAAAAGTACTGCAAAGATATTTTCACTTTTAGACATCAAAATTTGATTTTGTTTTTGTTTTTGGCCAAGAAAGTTCACCTACTCTCTAAATTAGGAAACAAGATACCATCTAATATAAAATCCTCACTTATGATCTCCAAGAGGAATTTAATTCCTCAATCATAGATAGTTGCATATGTCTTAATTATTTTAAAACTTATCAAATGGCATTGTTGACTCTTATTAGTCCCAATATATAAAATATGGGTGGTAAAGTGTTAATGTCAAAGGTTGATAAATAGGGTTAATAGCATATAGGGCATGGGGGGTAAGCAAATTTATAGTGACAATGTCATCATAGATGTAGTAATCATACCCTGCATCATTACCAACCTTGTATTCACTAGTTAATGGTATTGGAATGTGAATAAGGTATGCAAGGTCATCCCATAGGTAGTTTAAATATAATATCATGGGTTCCTTTATACTTGGTCATCAAGACTAGTTGGATCATGCCTTATGATGTAGCCCTAGGAATTTGCCTTCATAAGCTAGGTGATGCATAATTTGGTTAGGAATACGATACTTTACACTTTGGTAACATTAATCTAACTCATTAATGTAAATCCATGAATTAGCTTTAGTTAAGGGGTCTTATTCTAAGACAGAGGCCAGTTTGAAAATAACAAGTTTTTTTAGTAGATATTTTACCTTGGTTCACCACTCCATACAATTAGTTTTGGCCTTGGGTCTTCCCTAGGATTTTGGATTTTATGGTAATTTGGCAATATGGAATGCATTATGGGTACTCTGTTATATGAGACCTTTTCTAATTATATAGAAGTGATTGACAATACCTAGTGGAGGTATGGCTAAGGTATAAACTAAGCTATTTGGGTCAATGTAATTGGCTTCTAGTCTTAATTTAATGGTTTTTCCTTTTTTATCTCTTCCTTCATCATATTTGGGTTTGTGATTCATGCTACATTGATAGTTATAGCCTTTATATTTGGCCTTAAGACATTTAAAATATTGATATGGGTTAATATCAATTGGCATAGTCACTTCCATCCCTGAATGGGTAAATTTTATTCACTAATGTAATGTGAAAGGTATGGCCCTAATTTTGTGAATCCAGGGTTAGCCTAGTAACAAATTGTAAGATACTTCTAGGTCCAAAACATGGCATAGAGTGTCATGAGTCAAATTCCCAATGACTTTAGAAAGTTAATAGTACCTTAAGATTCATGTTATTCATTAGCATATGACTTGATAACAATGGTATATAGCTACAATTTGGTTGATATATATCCAAGATGTTTGGCCAACTTTAGAGACACAATATTTTATCCTGTATCATTGTCTTCAAGGATGAATTTAAATCTATGTTTTTTTATATTGAACTCAATGTACACTGGGATATTATATAAAGGGCAAACGGATGACATGTCACTTTGGTAAAATGTAAGACATTATCTAGGGGCCAAGTGTCTTACCATGGCTTGAAATTTGTTTAAAGTGATGTTGTCTACCATGAGGGATTGGTTCATTTACTCATTCAAGATTTGTTTTTAGATGATAAACATACGTATAAAATCTAAGATGGATATATGCAAAGCTATCTTCTTTACATACTCCATAATATCATTGGTCTTCCCCTCAGTTTTATTAATTGGTTTATTTATAATAGGCATGAAGGGTTAAATGGGCTCATTAATAGTACTTGGATATTGTCCCTTGATAGTAACCTTGGCTCATCAATTCATGATTGCACAATCTTGATTGGGTATTTGGATTTCGTATTTGGTTGTGTAGGTAATGGGGCCTAGATTGGTAATTCTAGGGTGGTGTTGAACTTAGATGCGAACATTGTTCAAAGAAGAATTTCTAAAATAGAATAACGAGGTTGTTAATAATTGTTTGGATGATAGGTATTGTTGTGTGAAGGTCTAGGTTTGTTGGTAGTTGGCCAAGGAATAATAGTGATAGCGGAAACATGACCAGCTAAGATATGTCCTACAGCATTGTTATATGTATATGAAATGACATGATGGCTTCCTTAGTTGGTTTGTTCAATTTCCCCTTTAGTTTTGACCATTCTATTATCGTTGTTATGACTGACACGATTTATATTGACTTTATGGTGGAGTTCTCTATTATTGTTGTTGTTTTTATTGGAACTTCTACTAGTTATTGTTATTTTTATTTTGTAGAAATGGATTTTGGTAGATGCACAAATTATGATTAGTCATAGGAGTATGGGTATCTCTTTTTATCTTTCCATTTTCTAGCATATTCTAAATCAAATGCCTAATTTGGAAACACTAGCATATGTAACTCCTCTATCAACTCACAAGATTTACATTATTTATACCAATCAAGAAAAGGAATCCCTTCAAAAAATGGCATTGGTATTGGCCAAATGATCATATTTTCTTGAACCAATCTTTTGAACACAAATTCAATAGGCTCACTAAGGTCACTTAATTATCTTGTAATGGGTGGTATTCTCCTTAGAGGAGGGGTTTTTAATTTGTTTTTATTTTATGGTTAGTGGTTTTGTGGATGTATTGGTTGAATGTATGGAGGTGGTGTTTTTTAAATGGGTTGAGGTAAATGGATAGTTAGTGTTTAAAACATATGAACATGGCATGATTCAATGACCCAATTATCAACAACATTCATATTAGAGTTTTAGGGTTTTGTCTCTCATTATTTTTGGCTTGAGGTGGTGTTGAATCCAATATTTTAATTAGGTTTTGATTATAGATCTACCCTTGGTTTTGCTTCTAGTTTTACTAGCCTTGATGTTAATTTCGGGTATGATTAGAAGAAGATAGATTGATTATCCCTTTGTTCACAAGGTATTTCTCAATTTGTATTCCTTTCTCTATAACCTATTAAAATGTATGAACACATTATAACTCGATATGATAAGATACCTAATTGTGTAAGCTATTGGTAAATACCATGACTAACTACTTATCTAGTAGATTATGAGTAAAAAAAATTTCTATTGCTCTCCAACATTTTAAGTATGCAACAAAGTTTTCACTAGTCTTATATTTAGTTTGGCTCAAGTCTAAGACTATAATATTGTACTTGATATTATATGAAAAATTATATACAAACCTCTCCAAAGGATCATCAAAGTTAGGTATAAAATTATTTGGTAATTTTAAAAGCCATTCCAAGGCTTCTCTAGATAGACTCCTTAGAAATATTAGAAAGAAGTATATGTTTCTATATGCCACTAGCTATCACACAATAAATTTTTTTTTAGATGATCCTTCAGTTCACCTTTACCTTTATATTTGAAAATTTTTGACTGCTCATAACCTGATATAAATGGTATTTATAGATAATCCTTGTTGAATGGGTAATAGCATATTTAATCCAATTTGAATTCTTTTATTTGGTTTTTGAAATTAATATCTTGGATTGGATCCTTAATTTGTTGTAAATATTGGGAAAGGAAGTTAGATGGAGTGTGTTGTAGATATTTTTCACACCTCCCTCAATTTTTTGAAACTAATACTTTTATGCCATAGAGATGACTCAGTCATAAAGTTTAAAACTATGTAGGGGACCTAGTGAATTAATAGTATATTTAGATGCATATTTTAAGTTACATAAGTTGACGATGATTGGTTTATTAATTCATTTATATAATTTAAGTGGTGGAAAAAATCATAAATAGATGAATAAATAAAATATGTATATGTATTTATCACTGATGAATGTTTGTGATCAGTCATTTTGTTTGCTAGTTGATTCATGATCATATTACAATACAACATTTTCAATTCGAAATAGAGACACTTTATATGGTTTATCAGAATTGAAAGCATTATATGATTTTCATGATGAATTCAAATATATATATATATATATATATATATATATACATACATATATATATATATACATACATATATATATATATACATACATATATATATACATATATATATGTATGTATATATATATATGTATATATATATACATATATATATATATGTATATATATACATATATATATATATATATGTATATATATATACATACATATATACATATATATACATATATATATACATACATACATACATACACACACACACATATATATATACATACATATATATATATATATATATATATATATATATATATATTTGAATTCATCATGAAAATCATATAATGCTTTCAATTCTGATAAACCATATAAAGTGTGTGTGTGTGTGTGTGTGTGTGTGTGTGTGTGTGTGTGTGTGTGTGTGTGTGTGTGTGTGTGTGTGTGTGTGTGTGTGTGTGTGTGTGTGTGTGTGTGTTGATATTTAACTGAGTATGGATTTATCATAACAATTTTCAAATTAGTTTTTAGTTTTGATAGCTTGAGTAGATTATGGTGATCAATTTCATATTTTCATGGCAATATGCAACTTGGTTTGACTCATATGAAAAGATATATTGATTGGTAATAATGGTTTTCCTATTAATACATTTTCAATTACAAATATACAAATGGATTGTTAGGACTATTTCAATTTAAACAAATAATCATGTCTTATGGTTATTAAATCAAATACATCATTTGATTTATCATGAACTTCATTTGAAAATTCAACTTTGAGCTTTATGTTAATTTATTAGTATGATGGATGGATGAATTTCAAAGAATGATTAGTTGAAAATATAGTTAACATTTATTTGAAATGTTGACATGTCAAGGTTGGATTGACATTTGGATAAATTATTTCCCAAGGCTATTAAATAATCCTAAAAGGTCTAGGTGGTTAATCCCAAGTCCTTTATTTAGCTAAAGTTATTGATTCAAACATTACCTATACTAAGTATTATAAAGTAATATAAATACATTTTTTAAGAAGCCTAATGGTCTTGAGGCTTGTTGTTTTCAAACATTAATGTTTATGTCTCAAAACATAAAATTTTGAAGGGGACAATTTTTTTTTAAAAGATGATGTATTTGAGTTTAATTGGTAATTAAATATTCATGAATGACATAGTTGGAAAGATTGGTTTGTAGTCCTGATGTATATAAACATTGTAATGTTAGGTTGAGTTGCCAATCCATGTGTCAAAACACACGGTAACTTAGCTGGAAAGGTGAGTTATTATGAAGCAAATTGGATGCTTTGAAATCATGTAAGATCATTTGGTGATTTGAAGGACTTAATGCTAAGAGTACATGCCTCGATTAATAGAGATTAGTTAAAGGTTTAGCAAAGGATTTGGTAGTCACTAAGTGTAAGGGCATTGCTAACTCAGTTATAAAAATTTTAAGTACTTATCTTGGTTTTAATGAAGCTAATGAAAATGGGACACATATGCATGGTACTTACATTAAGAGACTTGGCTTACAAATGACATCATTTTCATTATTTTGGTCAATTTTTTGAATCTTTCTTGAAAAAGTGTTACTCTATCGAGTTGGATTATGGAGTTATAAATGAGATTTGTGAATAAGAAGATTGAGTAAAAGTGCATACAAGAATGTCATACAAAAATTAATACGTTTTTAGGAATGTTTTGATTAATTGTTTAGTTACATGCAAAGAAAGTGTTTTTGGTCTGCATGTTGATAAGTTTTCTATAAGCCATGTGTTTAAATGTGTGCATGTATGTTTTTAGATATTTGAATGATGCTTATAGTTTAGTGGTTGAAATTGTCTCTTTTTTGTATGAGATATTGAAGCGAATGGATTTAGTTTTTGATATATTCTTGATAATAGATGAGATAAGAATATGTGGCTTTACTAGTCTGGTTTGAGCATGATATTTGATAATATATGAGTATTCTATTTTTGAATATGCATCCAATTTTGGTTTTATATGAGTAATATAGACTATTATGGTACTTAGAACATGCAATTTATAGTTTCAAAGGCCTCATTAAAACTTTGAGTTTTGTAGGGATGATCTCTGTGTGTTTTATTTCATGAATGTTTTGAAGGGTTTTAATAAATATATGGTCTATCATAAGAAGTGATATAAAAGGAAGGGAATATATTTAAATGATTTTAAAATAGTATAATTTAGTGATGGATTTAAAAAATATATATATAGTTTCATTTATTTGTGGGTCTTGAAGAAAAAAATCTTGCATGTTTAGGACATGTAAATTTAGTGCATTGATCTTTATCTATGAAAATAATGGGGGATTTGAATGGACATGCACATATTAGTTTAGGGTTTTATAACTAATGAAATACTGAAAAATCTACTAGATTCAATTTTTTTCTAAGTATAATGGAAGATTGATGAAATATTTTTATGGATAATTTTCTTGTCGCACAAAAGGAAGTCGCAGGGTTTGTTTAAAGTCTTAAAAATAAAAGAAATAGTTAATAGTTTTCTTGAAAAACTATAACAAGTTATCTCAATTTCAAGATATGATACAGAAGATATATTATAGATGTAGAGTGTCTTATTTTGAGTTTCTATTTAAATGAAATATGACAACATTGTTTGAAATGAATTGGTTTATTTCATTGATATTTGGGTTTGATATTTGATGAAATCAGTATATATTCATAAATATTATATAAAAAAGATTGGTGTGTCCCTGGTCTATCATGGAAATTTATTTGGTAACAAAGAATTTTAAAGTTCTAAGTTTGTATTTGGATGTTAGATTTAAAGATGTCATAATGATTGGTGATTTTAGAAATTATGATATGTTCTTGGAGTTTATACACATTGAATTGAAAAGAATTTAGTTGTGTCAAAGCTCTTTGTGTGAATGGTTCCTCTTGAAATTTCTTTAGAAGAATTCATGCATAAATTATACATAATATATTGTATAAGTTAATGTTCAAGAAGGAAATAGTAATAGGAGAGCACTACCAAAATATATTTGTGATATATTATCAGGGTTTCATACTAAATTTTTTGAGACAATATAATGTTGATATTTACATATGTCATAATAATGTGGTTTTTAGTTGAGAAATACTTTTTAGGAATAGAACTTGTGGAAGTGTTGCTTTCAATTATTTGAATTGATTCAGATAATATTCATATAGTGAATAGAACATCCTAAGGATATGATAGAATATTCAAAAAATAAGATTATAAGTATATAATTTTATATTTTCAATTAGTTTTTGATGTGATCAACATGGAATATATTATTGAGATTTGAAAATATTAGAATAGTTTAGTTTTATTGCAAATAATAGATAATGCAAGGATTTTTTTGCTAATATACGAGTATAGTTTAGTTTCATAATTAAATGAATACATGTTAATATTTTAGTCATGATAATCAATTTTCTTTGAATATATTTCAAAATGCATAAGATGTCAAGATGGGATCAACCTAGATCAATTAAAATTAATGATAATAGAGGCTAGGGCTAGAATTTAGATAATGTGAATCAATAGAACCCAAATAGACAATTCCAAAGGGGAAGTTTTTGGGCTAGGAGATTTGGCCCTAGGTATGCCAATAGGGGTGATAGGATGTTAATCCACTTTGATGCTAATGACCTTGAATTTTGGCATGTTTTGAATAATTTTCCCTTCAATCCTACAAATCCTAGAGGTTATACAAGATTTCGTAGGCATAAATCTAGTGTTAAGACTTATTACCATAGTAGTTCCTCTCCCCACATATAAAATAATCTACATCAGTAGCCAGTTTAGTCACCTACCGCAAAAATAATCTAACCTATTAGTGAGCCACACCTTGTTAATGAAATCACTCAGATTTATATTGAAGTATCCCATGCTAAGAACTTTGTTAATTTTTCCCTACCTTCAATTTAAAATGAGCCCTCATCATCTCAAAGAGATATTATTTTAGGATGTAGAAAATCAAGTTTGAAGGAGCCTTTTTCAACTTGCGAAAAATGTACTCTTGAAATTCACCTAACTACTTCAGATAAATGGTCAGATAGTCAAAATGACATAGACACTCTAGTTGGGGTTAGAGTTTTTAATAAGATTAAGCTGGAGATTAATGATAATACAAGCTATATTGAGACTAAGATGGTTCAATTTTCAAAAATTGAGTTGGAATATAATGAATGTGTGAATGAGCAAGGGAAGTTGGTTATTGAGGTTTAGTAAGATTCTGATGACTTTTGGATGTCAACAGTATAAAAATCTTATTTTCATGATGAAACTTAAGTTGGTAGAACTTTTTACTTCCAAATTTGATACTTGAATTATCAGATTTTGATATTTTGGTGATGATGTTTTAAAAATTACAATAGATATTAATTTTTTGATATATATATATATATATATATATATGTATATATCTATATAAATATATGTATATATGCCTAAGTAATTTTTTGAAATATACATTATGGTATTAATATAAATAGGAGTTTCATTTTAATTTTGATTTATCTATTTATTTATTGGTATATGTTATTCTATTTTAATTTATTAGGGTCCGCACTTATGAGGAAGTGCCCAATCTATATTCAAATACTTTATCTATTAAGACTTTTTAGTCTTAATTAAACCTTAACTAATAACTATCTATATTAATTGACTTTTAAAAATTCAATTAGTTAATGTAAACTAGTAAGTAACTAAGGTTGGTTACAACTTATTTTTCCAACCAAATTTAAAGAATATAAGGATACTAAGGATTCATTTGAAAGGGCATACAACATAGGTATTGAAGACTTATACATTATCAAGTCAATCATTTATCTCTTTCTCCTCTATGAAACTTCTCTGAGATAGCTTGACATTTATAGATAGACCAATAGTACTTTCTCTAAGGGTTGAATATATTATTTAGGCAATGAAGATGTATCCAATTTTTATATTATCATTAATAATAGATTATTTGAAGCTTGTCAAGTTTAAGATCTTTTGAAAATTGCTCCTTGTAGTCCTATGTATAGAATCCAAGTATTCAACCTAAATAATGATGAAAATTTCATTGTTTGTGACATTTCATTGATCTATTTGATTTTAAAAGTTGTCTCTAAAGATATTTTGTAAATAAATATGTTGATTTTATAAATAAAATCAATCTATTTTACTAAGATGACTCTCTCTCTCTTTAAGACTCACATGTTTTATCCATATTGTACTTTATATTGACTTTGATTTTAGTCTAATTTAATCTGATTTAGATTAATCTTTAATTAATCTACTTTCCCTCTTTGTTTCTTTTAGGTTTAGTTTTAATTTTATTTAACTTTCTATTCTTTTCTATTTTTATTCTAAGTTAGTTTCCTAGATTAAATACCCTTGATTTATTTTCTTAGAGTTAGACTTAGATTTTAAATTCTATTTTAGAGTTAAATTGTTTTATTTTGTTAGACTTGTTAGTTTCTTAAATTAGTCTCTTTTCTTTATAATTTTGATTTAGATTTTAGTTTATTAGACTTAGTTGGATTAGTTTTGTTTGTTATGGTTAGTTTAAACTTATTGGTTTACTTTTTTTCTTTAAATATTTTGTTATTTATTTCTAAGTTAAGCTAGTGTCTTATTTATTCCTATTCTTTTCTACTTGTTGGTTGTTGTTTGTGGTGTCTCTTATGTATTGAGTTATATTTAGTGCTTGCTTTATAAAAGATCTTTATATCTTGATTTATCTAAGTTTTCTTTTACTTTATATTTTTGGTTTATTATCTTGGTGTTATTTGGAAGTAATTATAACAGAAACAAGATATCACTTTGAAATATATTATATTGTTAAATAATACTTATTTCCTTCAAGATATTGTCTTGTTCATAGGCCTTCTCTATCAGATATGATAGATTACATATTCATATTTGAACTAATTCACTATTTGATAAGTGGATTTCTAAAATTATAATGGAATACGTTATATTTGATAACTCATTTATTATTTCTCAGAACATTATTAAAAACCCTCATATCTTGAGTATCATAATTAAACCTTTAAAACTCTACTATTAGACTAATATGATTCTAAATTAACCTTTTCAATAGGTGAAAGGATTGATTACTTGACAATATAATTTTCATCATCAACAAAGTGACATATTCATATTGGGGTTCCATGGTCAAAGGTGGATTATCTTGACCAAGATAGGTATATTATGGAATGTCATTTGATTTAATTAGATGACTAGGTATATGTATTCATGCATCAGGTGTGTATTATTGATATGGAATATGATACTATTGAAATACGTTTTGGTTTGGATTGGCTATATAACCTTGGTTGGTGAATCTTAGCTATGGTAATGGAATTTGGATCTATGGATGTACTGGTATTACCAAGTTTGGGAAGGAACTTACTACCTAATTATTGAATCCTATTATATATAGGGAACATATTGTTGACCAGAACCCTATTGTTAAAGGTGTTAAAATTTGGATCCTTGTTATATGTGTGGTACCCATTGAGTGAAATGTAACTATTTCCTAACACCTAGCATTTAATGTACATAATAACCTTGTTGTTTATTGAATATCTATTTTTATATAGAAACCTTTTAGGGGTTTTAAATTTGTTATTTTTGACCAACTGACACTTTATAGCCAATATAAACATGTTGTAGGTTAGGTAATGTTTGTGATTAATGAGGTATATTAGCTTGTGCTTGTTGTGGATGAGCATATATTTCCCCATGTTGAGGTGGCATAGTGTTCTATACTTATTATGGTGGTATATTAGTTTTTTTTTTGTTTGTTTCCCCCTTTTGCACACTTGAGGAAGCATCTAGGTGAGGATTGAAGGTTTCTTGTTGATTTTAGGAAATATGCATACCTATCCCCTATTATTTCAATCTACTCATGAATTTGTTTGAAGGAATATACTAAAGGTTGATAAATAGTAAATTAAACCCACTTTGGTGTAGATTATAATGCACTTGTGTGTTATCCACAATGTTTTGATTGAGGTCTTTAGTTTGAGTGGCAATCTCTTTAGTCAAAATAGTGAAATTAAACATGTCAACAACCAGTGTGTTTTTTATAAATGGGCCTAGGTTTTTGTTTTAATAGCTTGAAGCATCTATGTCTTTCCATATGTATGGATATATCTCAATAAGTGACATGTTAGAAATAACCAGTTCATTAAGATTGTCAGCCATATTGAGGTAGTTTTGGTATGCTTGTTGTACCTATTCCATTTGATCATCCATAATAACTTTCCTTTTTTCAAGCATGATTTTGTTTTATAGATACATTTAAACTAAAGCTTGACTATATATAGTTGATTCTCCTTTGAACTATTTGATTTGAGGTGCATCACGATGATTTATAATCAAACTACTCAGGCTTTCATGTGGGAAGTCTAATAGAAAATTGGATCCTACTTGGATGGCTCTAAAGATAATTTTGTCTTTATTTTCTAATAAATAATGATAAAATAAGTATGGATCATAACATATCTACATTGGTGTTATAACATAGTAGGGCTCTTTTTATTGGCTTTTTTCAACACTAAGAATCACTTAGGCAAGGTATTGTGTCATTTGCTCTTGTTATTGGCCCAGATAAGAAGGTGTAGTCACCAAACATTAAGATAATGGTTCCAACCCTTGTTCAACATATATAATATTATAATATGGATAAAGATCCACCTCATAGGCTACTTAATCATTATACAACTCTTGAATAAAAGGGTCATTGGTCATAAAGTTCTCATAGTCCAAATTATACATAGTCCCACTATGTGTGTAACAAGCCATGTTTAGATATATATGTAAGTCTCATGAAAAATAGAGGGTATAAAGGTATCAAAAATATAGGTCTAAAAAAAACCTTTGGATATGTAAGAAAGGACCAAAGGGTAAAATAACCGAACTACGTAAAAGTAAAGACAAAACAAATTTGAAATTAGTCTAACAAAAGGGTATTGATTTTCTCAAATGCAGTTATAATCAGTGGCAAAGGTGGCATAAAATATCAAAACTTGTCTATGCACAAGGTACTAATTTTCCCAAAGGTAGTTATAATTAGTGACAAAAGTATCTAGATAAGGTAAAACATTTGTGAACTATGATAAAAGGATGTAATGATGTGCCCAAAGGTGGTTATAACCATTTAACATAAAAATAAGGATAGAATAAAAAATAAATAACTCAAATAAGAACTCAAAAACAAACTAAACTAAGGTAATTAGATTGAAAGACACTCAATAATTGGCTCTCTAAGAATTGATATTTGATTCATAAAAGACTATTTAATGATTAAATTAGGATATTTAAATAAAATAAGGTACAAAATAACAAATAACCACTAGGTTATAGGCAAAAGGGGTCTTTAGATCAATTTTTTTTTTTTTTGGATTATGGTAAAAGCGGGTTTTGAAGGGACCCCAAAACCCTATACAACAAGAGAAGATAAACCTTAAATCCCAGAGAAGTTAAAAACACCAAAACAGGTACAAAACAAACCAGGTAAATAGGAACCTGAAAACAACAAAAAAGACCAGATGTTTCTGCTGACACTACACAGAACGTACCATCAATAGACAGGATCAACATCCTACAACCTTCAAAAAATAATTAATTGCCTTTTACACGAACGAAGGTTCATATCTAGAGGGGGGACCAAAGGCTTAGACTTCTTCCTCTTCACAGCGGTCCATCCATCCTCTACCTTAGCTGCCTCTGTCATCCATACCTCAGGTAACGGTGGTTCATTAAGCCTAATGGACATAGATGCCTCATCAATATCCTTATGAACACCACCCAAAATTTGGCACCTAGGTTGATCCTCCAAAATAGGGGGAGAAGCCAAAGCCTCCACGACCATTGGCTTTGCAAGATCTTTAATCTTAGTCACCATAAGACCATCTATGGAATCTTTTACCAGCGGCTCCTCCTCAATCATCGGCTCGGAGTGAATGCTTTCTTCATTCTCAGAAACAACCATATCTTCCATAGGTTGATTAGCTATATAGTGTTTTGAGGAAGCATTGGCCCACCAAGAATGTGGTCTTCTGGACTTTGTAATCCCTGTCAAACAACGAGCTGCCAGATGACCCATTTGGTGACATCTTCTGCACCAAAAAGGTACACCCTCAAAATCCAACACTTGTGTCCAAGTTCCCCTTGGGGAGTCCAGGCAAATATCCTCTGGTAGACCTTTTGAAACATCCAATTCAACCATAAAGCGAGCACAAGTCGAATGGTAACCTAACAAAGTATTTTTATCCACAAACAAATATTCTCCTATTGCATTCCTGATAGTTTCAAAGACTAGTTCATGCCAGAGATGTATTGGTAGATTTGGTAACCGAACCCATATTGAAACCTTGTTAAAGGATTCCGTAAGTAGATTAAAATCCTTATGCCACCGTTTGGCCATTAGGGGATATTTGCCCTGCCATAAAAAATCACTGTTACTCAATATTATCCTCCTATCCTCAGGGCTTTGGAAGACAGCAATAAAGAATCCTTTTATGCAGGGGAAGATTTCAACACTGTCTTCAATAAGTGGCAGCCAATTCTTGGATATCCATGCATGTAGATCAACCAGCGAGGGCCAAAAACCACGAAAATGAAAAATAGCAGCTTGAGATGAAAAAACTTCTATCCTTTCAGGGATTCCATCATCTTTAGATCAAATATTAAATCAACCAAAGTAACATAATTTAAACTCAGAAGATAGAGTACCTAATCCCAAATTAGATGAGGCTTTGATGTAAGATTGATTAGTTTAGGATTCCCACTTCAAAATATTGAGTTTAAAATTTAATACAAAAAGACTCAGATGTTCTAAGGTAAAGAAGCTATACCAAAATAGGTAGTGTAACCTTATGTTTGAAACAAGAGGTATAAAAATGGTTTTGGAACATTGTTTCAAATGTGATAAGATTTTTGGAATAATTTTGGTAGACTAACAATTCTCATTCAAACTAATGGTATGACAGTATTTTTGGAATAAAAATCCAAGGTAAATATTTGAGGTGAAAAAATAGTGTAATGATGCTCTATTTAAACAAGTGACACATAAACATTTTTGGAATAAAATTCTAAGGCAAAAGTGTGACACAAAATGGATATAATAACATTTCTTCGGCTAATGTGTTGTAAAACTAATTTGATAGTTTTGGATTCCTTTTGACTTGATAATAGAAACAAACAATTTAAGTCTAGAACACACATCTAAATCAAATAAAGCATAAATAGAAATATTGGCTTGTCTTATCCCTAAAAATGACATGGGTGCCAAAATTTCCATCAATATGCCAAAATTAAGAGGAATTAAGTTGTAATCCAAAAATTAAAGAACAAGTGTAGGTAGAGTTTTTAATCCTCCCTCTATCCTTCAAGAATTTATACATGGCATGAACTTAGAGTGATGATCACTTGAAATTTGGAAATAAATTAGATCACAAGTGGAGTTGACTAAAATATATAAGTATCAAAATTAACTAAATAGTCCTAAGTGTGGCTAACACAAGCACACAATCACATCAATTAGGTTCATACTCACTAATTACTATGCAATTGTCTATTGATTTACATAATGACTTCAACTATTTACTACTTAGTAAAGTACAAATTTTAACAAGATCTTACCAAGGTTTTCATTAGGATCAAAAATACTATCAACATAGCCCCTATAGATCCCAATATCATGTACCTAATTTATATACCCCACCAAGGAGTGGGGTTGGTATGATGTTGGGATATAAAACCCCAAGTCAATGCACCCTTAAAAAAATTTTGAGGAGGCAATGAAATCTTACCCACAAGACAAATGCAAGAAAATAAACTAGAAAGACTTTAGAGGTCATTTCAGGGTCGCCTAAGTCACTTGGATCTTGGGAAGAGTATATGTAACATTATTTCTAATAAGACAATAAAACAAGTAATAAAGTAAGAAATTTTGGTCACCTAAGTTACCTATAGGTGATGGGGGTGACTATACATAGTATATATTTTTTATTTTCCACAAACAAAGAATTTAATTTATGAACTTTGAAACTATGTAATAAACAAGGAAAAAATAAAAAGTAAATAAGATATTAATATCACCAAATCTAACTTAATTGAAATTTTGACCCCTTGGCCTTGTTTAAACTTGTAAAGAACTTTTAAATACTAAAATACAAGTTTGATTAGGTTTATTTTAAACACATAACCAAAGCTTATGTGATATTTAAAAGTGTTTAGGTCTCTCTCTCTACCTTGGATCCTAAAAAAATGTTAGGGTGTATCTTGTATTTATGAGGGTATTTTATCTTTAGGATAAAAATTAAATCAATAAAAAACATTCCATTTTGAGATCTTAGGTTTATATTTTTATCTCAAATAAAATCATCACCGATTACTATAATGATCATTACTAATTCTTGTGATTGACATCAATTTGGTAGTATTGTGACTATTTCTTGAAACCACACCAAAAAAATGTGTTCTAAAAGAAAAATGCATGATAAAAAAGTTTCAAACTCAAATTTATTATGACCCTATAAAAAAAGTTAGAAAGGAAATAAAAATTTATTCGGCACCAAAAATAAAGCAAGAAAAATTAATTTTCTCTATGTTTATGGCTTGCTCTATTTTGACAAATAGATCATCATAGATTAATTCAAATATCATTGATTATTCCTACAATTGTTGAAAATATGTTATGATTATCATCAATCCCTATAACTCTATCAAAAATGATGTCAATTTTAAGTATAAAACTTTAAAATTGATGATCTAAATGCTCATTTTAACAAATCTAAGGGTTACACATCATTATTCTTGGTCATATGGGATACATGGTATCACTAGGTGTACCATTATGTATCTTAAATGTTCAAAAAACACACAAATGTTGATTAGTTCCATGTTAGTTATAATGATAAAAATGCATACATAATAATATACTAAAACTAAACACTCTTGCCTAATAAATAAGGGGGGCATAACATAATAAATAAGATAAAAAATATAGATAAATACAAAACTATTAATTTACCTCCTTTTTTCAAATTTGATGTCTATTTTCTACATAAGGATGTTCATGCTCAGTCTATGACATTAGAGACATTTTTCAATGCTTCTGCATGGTGGTATCACTTCTCTAATGGTTATTTTTATATTTTATTTGTTATTGTCTTGGATTGGTGTCAATCTTAACATAAAATTGCCATTATAGCACTACTCTAAATGGATTATTGAATGCATTCCTATAGAATAACCTTACACACAAAATCTTATTGGCATATGGTGTGGGCACTTTGTATTTATTTCTCTCAGAACTAATTCTAACCTTAGGAAGGTTAGGTTAAATTCTAACTTTGGTTGAGTCTAAAATATCCTAGGATTAGTTAGGCTAACCCTGGGTTGGGTCAAAGAATTCATGAAATATTGACACGTGAGTTTTAGATATTTATGATCCATGACAACTCATTTCAGATATTTTTGAGGTTGAGACTCACCTTTTTGTAATATTTAGGAATAAATAAATAACTTTATTAGATTATTTAAACTTTGACTTCATACTTGGATAAAAATTCCTTTTTTGATAGATGAGTTCACTAATTCAACTTGTAATTTTTACTTAGGTAAGTTAATTAAGATCTGTAATGTAATCAATATTGCTTAGTGATTTTTGTCTTTTTACAATTGTTTTAAATGTTTTTAATTTATATATCAATAGGCCTAAAATATCAAATTACTAGGTCATTTTTTGACTAGGGTTAAAATTGAACTAGGATATTGGTGTATATAGAATAATACCCCAAATAACCAAGCCTCACCATTTCAAAGCAATTAGATCCCATGTGTGGATGGATTTAGGAATTCAAGTGATTTTTAGTCTTAAATTATGTCATTTACTAAAATTAAAATTGAATCTTTGTTTAGGCACAAAAGTGGCCAAAATGAGTGTTTATAGTGGCCACCATTATAAAATGACAACAAATCATCAAATTATGTGAAATTTGTATTATTTTCCAACCATATATAAATATGTGCATAAATAAAAAATTTACTTGATAGTAATTCCAAAGTTTCACTAAGAGATAAGTTCATGTTATGATGTCACTCCAACCAGTGATTAAGGGATTGCCCTTTATTCAATATGGATACAACATTCTTAAAGTCATCAATGAAAATTATTCAACTATCTATGATTTCATCCAAACTATTATTAAATATTACACAAGGTGGACATTGGTTATTTCAATAAAAATAGTAGAACTAGGAAGTGATCAAGTTTCTCAAAGAGAACATAGTCACTGAATTTGGGACACCAATCTCACTAATCTATGATAACAGACCTACCTTCCAATTTGAATCTCTCACATAGTGGGCCTATTAAAATAACATCATATTGAATATCTATTATAATTATTATCTACATATAAATGGAATAGTTCAATGTAAAAATAATAATCTAGTGGATGTAATCAATAATATGAATAAAAAGTGACATAGAGATTGGAACTTGATAGTAAAATATTCATTGTGGGATGATCAGACTAGATACAATAAATTCCTTGATATTTCACCATTATTCTTGGTTTATGTTCAAGAGATAATATTCTTAGTAACACTCATGATACCTACATACAAATTAATGTAAGAATACATGGAGGGTGAGAAAGTGAACTTGAGGCTATTAGACATTATTTAGTTGGAATATGCATGTGAATAATACCTTTAAAATTTTAAGGATAAATTATCAAGATATGGTTTGAAAAGGAAGAAAAATTCAAATAATTTAGGGTATTTAATTTGGTCCTACTATGGGATAAGGATCATGAAAATAAAGTAAAACATTTCAAATTGTATCCTCTTTGGATTGGTCCTTACCAAATAGTTGAATTTTTAGAGAGAAATGCCTTAAGCATGAAGGATTTACAAGGAAATGACATTTAATTACCTACAAATGGATAGTTATTGAAGTATTAGTTCTTTTTTGTGCCATCCAAATTTATCTTGAAATGAATAAAATTTCTATCTTAAGAGTAGTGTATGTTTAACATAGTCTTAAAATAATTTGATTTTTGTTTATTTTATCACCCACTTTATGTTCGCCATTTTGTTTTATTTTACTATTATTTTCTTAGTTGTTATTAAATTCCATTTTATTTTTTTTAATTTCCTTGAGTAACCTATTATAATCCCATTACAAAGTAGTAAGACAATTATTCTTAGCCTCTGGGTCCTCCAATCAGTTCCTTCAAAGAACTGGAAAAATGTTAAATGTCCATTCCTAGAGTGAAGGATTATTAAAACTTGTTTATGATTAGATGTAAATATATTATGAAAAAAAAATTATAATACCAAGTAATAATGAAGTCATTGTTTTAAATTTTAGCATGTAAATTATGAATAGTTTTCTTGTCATAAGAGTCCAAGACTACACTTTTAACACATTAAAAAGTTACCTTGAGACTTATGGTAATATTAAAAGATAAACATTTAATGAAAATAAATTTATAAACTACCTAATCACCTTAGCTACATTGGTTCCTTTATGTACCCAAAAATTGTGCAGTGTGACATTTATGAAAAATCTAATGATAATATAATGATATCAAAAAATACACTCAAGCCTATTTATTGCTAACATTTTTTCTCCCTATTCTATTTCTGAACCCTATTTTATATTAAAATTTCCATTTTGAGCCATTTATAGTCATGATATTTGAGTTGATTCATTGGTGACAAAATTTCCACTCTTCATGTCAAAATCACTAGTTTATGTGTCAAAACTATCACTTTGTAATGTGCTTAACTATGGTAGTTTTATAAACCACCACAATGATTCCATTATATATATGCTAGTTTTGTTATTATGAAGGGTATTTTATTCATGAATTTAGGTTGTTTCATAACCTTATGCAATGGTTTTATCCCTGTCACTTACAAACAATGGTAGTTTCATCATAGTTTTCTCATCTTTAATTTTTAGCCTATGAGACTTGAGTTCTCATGAATTTTACATGCTTTTATTCATGTTTATTCCTTGATTTTTTTTCACTTTCATGAAAAATGAACTCATTCCAATTATTTTTTTTATCAATACTTGATCTTCCTAAGTTTAGCTTGGAGTCAACCAATATTTAAAATCACACTTACACCCTCCTTGATTCTTCTACAATTATCTCAATTTTATATTCTAATTTTTCTTTGAAGATTGGTTTTTTCAAGATATATATATCTCAACCCACCTAATTTTATTTTTTTAAAATAATTTACTCCACCTTTGATCACTTTCATGTCAACTATAAATAATTTTAGAATGAAAATTTCATTAAATCAACAACACGATCTTTTATATCGATGGATCATCTAGTCATAATATAAATATAATATTGTCTATAATTGTGTCATTTATTATTCATATTTGTATACCATGCTTTTTTAGAGAGTTCCTATTGGAGATCTATATTTCACCCTAATTGAAATAAAATTTGTTTAGGTCCTACTTCCAAATCTATCTTAATATGGAACTGACCCTAAGTTGTGGGTATCCTATAATGCGGTCAAACCTCTAGGATTTTTAATGAGGATAGATCCTATGGTACATAATGTTATATCATTCCCACTACTAAAAAATAATAATGATAAATGAAAAGTTTGAGAGAGAGAGAGAGAGAGAGAGAGAGAGAGAGAGAGAGAGAGAGAGAGAGAGAGAGAACATGAAATATAAACCTCATATAACAATGATAATGCACCTAAATCATGGGTTGATCCACACTGATAGACTCTTAAACACTAATTAAATAGGCACAAGACCAAATATATAATTATAAATATCTATCATACATTAGTATTTCATGAAGAGGTTCACCAAATGATATAATTTGAGGAAAATGATGAAGATATTTAGAGTAAGACACTAACTAGTTATAGTATCGACATGTGGGCTTTAATTAAGAGATGTAGAACATGAAATATGACCTTCATAATAGGATGAACTAGTAACTATGTGAGATCATAATTTGACAAGGGAGAAAACTCTACCACATATGCAAATCTGACATGTACACACTATACTAGAATAACGAAATCTAAAATAGTATTGTATTCATCTCAAGAAGTTACATGCTCCATCTTGGTAGAGTTTGGTCATTATAAAGAGATAGAGGAGAGAAAATATAGAGAGGATCCATTTTTTGGATTGAAATCCTCTATATATAGTAGAAATAAAGAAAAAGAGATGGGAGCAATTCATTGGATAGTGGAGGAAAGTACTCGAGATGAATAAGTGAGGTGGTAACACTTGATTGTTTTTTATTTATGTGCCTTAATAAAAAAAAGGATCTCATATTATCTCAATAATCCTCAAGCTCCTCTCATTGCCTGAGATATTCCATTAGAGGATAAGAGTTTGTTTATTATGATGATAATATTTGTTTAAATGGAATCAATTCCCTAAACTACTTCTCCCACTACTAGTTCACTACATTTGGACCCTAAGTCCACTTCATGTGCTCATGAGGATCAAAACTTATAATCTTGAAACTGATAGGGCCATGCCATGAATGATAGTTTATGCCTAAGTTATCAATGATACAGCGATATTGATAGATGAAACCTTTTTGTATTAACCATTTATTTGTTCGATTTCTATGTTTGGATCATAGGTCCCACCTATAGATGGAAAACTAATCTAAGGTCATTGGTTTTCCCATACTTTTCCATATTAATGTAGACCTATAAGGCATAGACTCTTTCAAATTCCCATTAGGTATAAAAAGACCCATCAGTCTTTACAAGAGATAAGAGTTCACCATACCCAGGTCCTTCTTTAGAAATAGTGAACTTAGTCACAAGAATGAACCCTGAAAGCTATAAAAATCTCAAACTAGAGGTTCATATTAAGCTCAAATGGTGGCCTTTTATATTACTTATACTTGACTACATTATATTGACCACTCCATGGAATTTTAATGAGCTTCAATAACATCAAGATGACCCTAAAAAACCTAGTTTCCCTTGGTCAAAAATGGCTTCTCAACCTCCATTGAAAACCCTAGGATCACCTTTGTTTAAATTAGCCATTGAAATTTGACTCAACCTATTAACATATTCACACATATCACTCCATTAATTTTGATCTATATGAATTTCTGCATGTCATTGATCCTATGCTAATTAAATGAGATATTGACACTTTTCATGCATACATTTTATCTTGAGATTCACTAACCCCTTTGACATTTTCTCATCATTATATCTAAATGTACAATCAAACATAGACTATTAGATCAATTAAGATTCATTGTTTTTAAGCCAATGGCTACTTCATGATCTTAAACTTAACATTTGTACTCCTATCAAACTATGTTTGCATGAGCATAATTGAAATTCATATGACTATCAAATTTAATCTCAAAATAATTTGTTTTTCTTGAGTTTAAACTTGATGTTAGTGAGAACATCATTTTACATCCTCACAGATGTACTTCACATCCCATGAACCATCAAATCTAGACTCTAATGGATTTTTTTAGTGGATTTAACTTAACATTAGCATGAATTTCTTATGATTTTTGACCAAATTTTAAGGTTTAGATCTTGAAGTGAAAGAATCATAGAGGCACCAAATTTAAGGGAGATGTTTTTGATACTAAAAGGGACAAACCCACTTGGTCCACTAGTCATGTGATCCTTCTAAGTGTGTTTACAAAATGATCAAGTTGATTGGTCCATTAAATCCCACATGATGTCTTGATGATGATCTAGTTCATTTGGATAGGAATGGAAAACTTATAAAAATCTAACTAAGGATCCAACTTTGAACATGCATAACTTCTTTTATGCTTTAGTGGATGACCTAGAAATTAGAATGTAGTAATTAGGGACTAATATGAACAAACCCATATGATCACTTTTCCCTGAGATTACCACATGTGTGATACATGGCCTTGTTAATATGATCATTTAGCTCTATTTGATCTTCTTTTAAAATGGATAATAATGGAAACTTAATGCATTTTTCTTGAGAGGCCAACTTTGGGTCTTCATATCTTTTGATGTACTTTGGTGGATGACTAGAAAGTTGGTGCATATGTTTTTGGGACTAAACTAAAAAACCCCATGAGACCAATTCTCCATAACACATCCACATGTGGAGATTATGACATTATCAAAGTTCTTACTTAGAATTTCTACCACTAACCCCAAAATGTCTATATGAACATAATGAAAAATTAAATTAAAACCATGCACTTTAAAGTGATTTGAAGTACTCTTGAAATTTCAAAAGGTCCCTATAACCTATTCATCTACTCATCCACTAATAACTTGATCCATATGGGTACAATCTTAGTATGTGGGCCAAATTTGGCTAACATCTTTGGTGACTCATAGGGGTTGCATGCCTATTTATGTAAAAGAACCTAGACCATGTGCCTAGTCTAATCCATTGGGTATGGAGTCTCTTCTATAGATCCAACATATTTACTACCAGTATTGATCTAACCTTTTTTTTTTAAAAACACAAAGGAAAAGGAAAATAACAAGATAAGATAGAGTTCCCAATGCACCTATTGAAAGGGAAACTAACCTAGAACTAAATGGGGACAATAAACAAAAGGTGCCAGAAACTACACTTAGAGGAATTTAAACAAAATTATCCTAATATATATAGCTTAAAACTATATATACCTTTCCTTTTGGATCAAAAGGAAAGTTTGACAATTTTCTTGCATCATAAGATGAGGGTTTGAATAAAGCATGCAACTCCTTGACCCTTAGTCTTGATGCTTGCTTCTTTATTTCAACTATCAACTTCTTTGGCATGATGTTTAATGAGAACCAAGTAACTCCCAATAAGTCAGCTATGTGTATCTATATAGTGTCAACATTATCATATGGTTCCTCAACTTCAACCTCTAATGGTGGTTCAACAAGGCATACCTCCTTAGTTTCTATAGTGTCCTTAATTATACTAGGATTCTCTTTTGATTCCAGTTCTTCAGGCTCATCAAGGAGATCTACATATTTTTCCCAACCTTGTTCATTATCCTTCATGGTAAATTCTTTGTCCACCTTATCAAGAACTAGATCCTCAACTTTACCAAGATCTTTAAGCACTTGAAAGTGATTAATTTGTAGTTGCCAATCATCTTTGTCCTCCTTGACATCTAGAACCACCACTTATTCAGTCTTCTCTTCTAGATGCATGAGGTCACAAATATTGTGTTATTCATTCTCTAAATCATTAATATAATTTGGATAATATCCCACCTGATACACTATATCATAATCCAAATCTATCATCTTAAACTCACCAATCTCACTCATGAAATCATGGTGTAGCCACTTCCAATGGTTTTATTCTTCAGGAATGCTCTCAACCTTAGCAATGGTTTTATATAATTTATCCTCATAGATACCTTATAAATAAATATAAACCTATAATTAATATATATAAATTACTACATGGTCTTGAGAAAACTCTTGATCTTGGATAGCTAATATGTGATTACTAGGTTCTTGAGAAGTAACATCTTGATGCACATCTGAGATTTCTTCCTATTGGATCTCATCTCCAACTTAAAATTGATCTTATAGATCATCCTCTTTGACATTATAAAATATTGAGACATTATTTCTCTCACCAAGTGGTGTCCCAATATTGATATCCTCTTTTGAATCTAATAATCCAACATCATCTGTTGTGAGTTCCACATGGAGTTCACCACTTACCTCTTGAAGGAGTGGCGTAGGATATTCTTGGAATGACTCCAAGAGATATGAGACATATATAACACCTCCTTAGTCCAACTATTTGTCTTTTATATTCATGTCCTCCTCCTTTTTTTTCATGCTACTTTAGATATATTTCCAAGATGGAAATGACCTAGATTGTTGAGGAGGGGGGATGGGGGTTGTGTATCTTTGGATTGGTTTGACTGCATGATTTGGTTCCAAGAAGGAAAAGATATAAATTCCCCTTTGACCTTCTAATTTTGGTTCTCCTCTCCATTCCTTGTCTTCAACTCCAACTCTTTGATTTTATTCACTATATTCACTAGAAATATATTCTCTTTAAGGTGATTAGTGGCTTAATGAAGATAGGGAACATAAGAAGACTCTTAAGGAGGAGTGAGAGAGTTTTACATAGGTTAAGATACTTCTTTAACTTGGTTACTTAAATCTAGATATGTCTCACTTTACCTACCCCATGAATTCACCACTTGGTTCTAGCTTGGAACCTTGAAGGACTTCATAAGGGGTTCTTAAGGAAGGATGGAGTCATGGACTCTAACATAAGGATGTTACACAACAATATCCTTTTTTATTTAATAACTCTCTTGGATAAATTTCCAAGAAGGAAAGGTATGATGAACATATGAAGAACTTGGAACATTCAAATGGTTATTTGTAATGGTCTCTTAGGGAAGAATGGTTGGCACATAATAAGGTTGAGTTAGTGTATATGAAGGCACATAAGATTGGTGAGGTTGGAACTATTTTTCCTCAAGGCCTTTTAGCTTATCCTCAATGATTTGAATGTAAAAACCTACATCCATCATGTCACCCATGAGATTGTTCCAATTTTCTCTCAACAAGTCTCCATTCTTCTTTTAATTGTTTTAATGACTCTCTCACATGATGAATTAGGTGTGTAGGGACATTTTTTCCATAACATATATGTGAGCACAATTTTAGTGCATACTTGTCAAGGTTTATTAAAATTTACTTAAGTGCTTGTATGGAAAGCTCATGATAGATTTGATGAGGTTCATATTGGAGTTGCTAATAAGGAGGTGGATAATAAAGATATTCATCATAGCTATTCATATTGACCTCATATTTCAAATGAGATGTAAGAATTGACTAAAATTTTCAATGAGACATACCTGGTCTAATCATAACCAAAAACATTGACTTGGAGTCATCATTATTGCTAATGTGTTTGCTTCCAAAAGTTTATTAGAAAAAAACACACCAAGATATTTCCACTATTTTGGACCCTTATCCCATCAGCCATGCCAAAATTGTTGGAGATCTAGATTTCACCGTAGTTGAAATTACAAGTGTTCAAGTCCTACTTTCAAATATAGCTCAACATGGGACTAACCCTAAGATGTGGGTATCTTATAATAGGGTCATACCTATATGAATTTTAATGAGGTTAGCTCCTTTAATTCATTTTTTAGCTCATTCCCACTGTGTGTGTGTGTGTGTGTAAGAGAGAGAGAGAGAGAGAGAGAGAGAGAGAGAGAGAGAGAGAGAGAGAGAGAGAGAGATAAATTAAAGGGAAACCTAAGCTAATAGTAGTGATGTACCTAAATTATGGGTTGATCTACCCTACTTGACCCTTCACCACTAATGAAATAGGAACAAGACTAGATCTAGGATTCCAAACAGATATCATACATTAGTTTTTCATGAAGAGGTTAACCAAATGATCTAAGTTAAGGGATATGATGGAGAGGTCTAGAGCAAGACACTAACCAATCACAATATCCATATGTGGAATTCAATTAAGAGATGTAAAACATTAAACATGACCTGCATAACAAGATGAACTAATAGCTAGGTTAAATCATAATTTGATAAGGGAAAAACCTCTACCATATATGAAAATTTGACATGTACACACTCTACTAGAACATTGAAATCTAAAATAGTCTTGTATTCATCTCAAAAGGTTACAGGTGCCATCTTGACAAAATTTGGTCATGCCCAAGAGAGGGAGTAGAAAATGTATAGAGAGGATCAATTTTTTAGCTCAAAAGCCTCTATACATAGTAGAAAGAGAGAAATATATATGGGTATAATTCATTGAAGAGTAGATGAAAGTCCTCAAGATCAAGAAGTGATGTGACAACACTTGACTGATTTGTATTTGCTTATCTTGATCTATAAAAGGATATCATGTTATCTCAATAATCCTCAAGTTATTCCTATTAGTTGAGAGATCCCACTGGAGGAAAAGAGTTTATTTATCATGATGAAAATATCTATTTGAATGGAATAAATTCCTTTAACTAATTTTCCCACTACTAGTTCACCACATTTGGACCCTAAGTCCACTTGACATGCTCATGAGGATAAAAACCTAGAATCTTAAAACTAATAGGGCCATGCCATGAAGATCAATTTATACATACTTTGTTAATAATGGATCCATGTGGATAAATGAAACCCTTTTGCATTAACCATATATCTACTATATTTTCATGTTTGGATCATATGTCCCACCTATAGATGGAAAACCAATCTAAGGTCATTAGTTTTCCCATAGTTATCCATATTAATGAAAACCTATAGACCATAGCCTATTTTGGACTCCCACTAGGTCTAAAAAACCCATCATTCTTTACATGAGCTAAGAGTTCACCATAGTAGGTCCTTATTTAGAGATGGTGAACATAGTCACAATAATAAACCCTATAAGCTATCAAAATGTTAAACTAGAGGTCCATATTAAGCTCTAATGGTGGTCCTCTATATTCCTTATACTTGATTGCATAATATTAACCACTCCATGGTATTTTAATGATATTTAATGGCATCAAGATGACCCTATAAAAACTTTTTACCCTGGTCAAAAATGGCTTCTCAACCTCTATCAAAAACCCTAGGCTTACCTTTATTCTAATTAGCTATCAAAATTTGACTCAACCCATTGACATATTGACTCATCTCACTCTATCAATTTTTATATGTATGAATGTAGGAAATTCATTGATACTCTACTAGTTGAATGTGTTTTTAACATTTGGCATATATGCATTTGATTTTCATATTTGTTGACCCCTTTAACCTATGTTCACTATTAGATCTAAATGTATGATCAAATGTAGACCATTAGATCAATTGGGACCCATTATTTGAAATCTAACAACTACGTTATGATATTAAACTACACCCCCAAAAAAAGGTGTTCACATAACCATCATTTAGGTTTGCATGACCATCAAATTTGGGCTCAAAATAATTTATTTTATTTGAGCTTAATATTGACATTAGTGTGGATGTATTTGATGTTCCCATGGACATCTTTGACATCTCATAGACCATTAAATTTAGACTCTAATGGATTCATGTAGTGGATTTAACTTGACATTATTGTAAACATCTTATGATTTTTGACAAAATTTGAAGGCTTGCATATTGAAGCACAAGCATGGCACCAAATTTGCAAGAGATGTTCTTGATACTAAAAGGGATGAACCCACTTGATCTACTAGTCCCAAAAGCCTTATAAGTGTGTCTACAAAATTCTCAAGTAGATTAGTCCATTGATTCCCACATGACATCCTATTGATGATCTAGTTCATTTGGCTAAGTATGGGAAACTTAACAAAATATGACTAAGGAGATAACTTTGAATATGCATAAATTATTTTAAACTTTAGCAGATGAGCTAAAACATAACATGTAGCAACTAGGGACTAATGTGAACAAACCCATATGATCACTTTTACTTGAGATTTCCACATATGAGAGATATGGCCTTGTCAAATTTCTCACTTATATCTATTTGATCTTCTTCAAAAATGGATAAGTATGGAAAGTTATCTAATTTTGCTTGAGAGGCCAACTTTGGGTCTTCATATATATTGATGTGCTTTAGTGGATGACCAAAAACTTGGCTCATATGTTCTTGGGACTAGAATGAACAAATCCATGTGACCAATTATCCCTAAATAATCCAAACATGGTAATTATGATGTCATCAAAGTGCCTACCTAGAATTTCTACCACCAGCCCCAAAACATTATATGAACATAATGAAGAACAATATGAAAAATGATTTAACTATTTTATGAATATTGGTGTATTATTCTTAATTTAGTTAAATGTATAGAATAGAAAATTATTAAATAAATATGCAATAATTAATCTATTGATTTGTATAATTTTACTTTAATTTGATTTTTTCTAAAAATAATAATAAGGGAGAGAAAATAAGACTTTGCTAGAAACTAAGATGATTGAGATAGAGTTTGGAATTTACTATGCAATATTGGGACACTATCATAAATTTGGTTCTAGCCTTAATTTTATGATTGGATAAGATCATTAGAATAAGACATCTTGGGATTTGATGTTATAGTCCTCTTTTGCCACTATTGTCTAAGATACCTAAGCTTTTTAGGTTTTGTTTAATGTTTCTATGTGAGCCTTCCTTGAAATTTTGACTATTGGATGTGTGCATAACTCCTTATAGAGTTGATGTTGTCTTCAAACCCTAGAATCTATTGTGCTTTGATAAACTGTGTAGAAACGTAGGGGAAGTTAGTTTCTCTAAATGCACTAAACATGTATCCACACTCTTTGTGTGGGCATACTACCTACATATCAATACTCTAAAGAGGGATCAAGCCATATATAGTTCTACCACTTGTTGTGCTTTGTGTAATAGTGTGTATGAAGATACAAAATGCTAAATTGGATTTTTTTGAGGTGACTAGGGACTGGTTTAAGGATTTGAATAAGCTTGCAGTAGTATTGGCTAGCTATATGTAGAGAATAGGGAAGATTTCCTCAGTTGTCTTGCTTGTATTCTCACTTATTTTATGATATTTTCCAATCCCTTACAAATTAACTTTGAATGGGATTTTATAGGGATCTATTGGTCATGGGTTGAATTTATTCATGTTAGGCTGACAAGAAGGAGGATAAGAATTAAAAAGAAATAACCATTGGTGGTGAAAACACACTTAAATAGGAGTGCCTAAAATGGACACCCTAGGGTCCAATGTTATATTTCAAGTTGCATGCTATAGTCTTAAAGGAACAGGACCTCAAGGTTGGAATCATCATTAGAAATGCTACCTAGAGGAGGTGAAATCACTATTTGGATGATATGAATGGTTATGAATTAGTGAAAATATTCCTATGAGGGTCATGAGAGCAAGAAAGAGGGACCTATGGGTTGGGTGTCACAATCCACACTCAAGTTATCAATTTTCACATTTTATATGATTACATTTTCCCTGACTTTATTCTAGTGATGAAACAAAGCAAAATACTAGGATAAAGGAAAAATAGAAAGCATAACTAAACCTACCTACAAGGGTGAAGATGATGAAGCTATGTGATGTTAGGTATGTATAGAGAGAGCATGTTGTGAAGTGTAAATATATAAGAGAATCAAAGAGTAGATCAGTTCTTACTAGATGCACTATATCTAAAATAATAATGTAAAATATAGGTAAGAGATAGAGAGTAAGAGAAATGAATGAATACACCTCACTGGTTATGTCGACCAATAAAAAAACCATTATGATGTGGAGTGATGTTGAGTAATGTTGGGTATGTGTTTTACTAAGAGTAATATCATGAACATAGCTAATTATTCAATTCCTCAAAAGTGGATTAAGAATGCAAAGGCTTTCCATTTTGCTCCATCATCATCTACTAAGTGAATTTATGTGACCATGCATGTGTAAATCAATTTTTGGACTATGTGTCCAATCCTTATGAGTATGTGGTTCAAGAATACAAAGGCTAGCTAGTCCTTTGGCTCCATCATTTCCTCGTGAAGTGAAACTATGAACTAATACTATGATGAAATATGTGTCATATGGGATGGCTCCTAAAGCCCAGGAATGTTTTTTAATTTGACAATGTGGTGTGAATAGTTGAATGTATGCTAGAAACTAGGCCACTCTTGGCCACTTTGAAAAGTAGAGATTAACCTTCTATGAAATCCAATACAAAATTAGGCACTAGGAATATATGAAATCCATTCTAAAATTTTGAGCTTAGGCTTGTATGAAATCCACTCCAAAATGATTCCAACCACATGTAGATGGAATAAGGAACACAACTACTAAGAATGCCTGGGTAACGTACTAAACTTGAAAATAAAAAAATATGACATGCACATTGTCCCCAATCACTGGTTTCTAAAATATGGATTTTTATCTAAAAGTTATACCAACTACCCTATCTAAAATTAGAAGTAACAACCACCATGATGCACATGATGACCCATATATATAGATTATCTAAGAAAAATTGTAGTAAAACTATTGGATCTAAATTGGTCTAAATGTGCAAAATTGTAGTTGAACCTACTTTTCTACTTGTGTCTGGAATATCTAATTTTTTTTTGTTTAGATAAGAGAATTAAAAATAGACACCCTACTCTTTGATATTTTATTCTAATCTTAGAACTATTATCCTAGGGTAATTTTGATGACTATTCTAAAGTTGTCACTATCTAGTATATTCTACTTGGTTTGAAGTTTGGTTGTTACTCTAGGTCTTTTGAATGCTTATTTTTTGACTGATAGGAGCTTTGATCTCTATGAAAAAATCCTTATTTGCTTCCCCATCTTCTAAGGGTAGGAATTAAGACCTTTCAATGACTACCCTCACAAGAAAGAGCCCTACAAGTATGTTATGATGCAAAGATACATGATGTAACAATGATAATCGATAAGATATCTCAAGATATAACATGGTTTATAATGAAATATTTTTAGATCAATAGGGGTATTCTTAGATAGATATAATAGTGTAATAACATGTGCAATATAATACATTAAAATCATAATTTTGGTTATCTGTTAGTTATCATAGAGGGATAGAGGATGATTTCCATCATGGCATCTAAGAAATTAAGATAATACATGATGTACATTATGGCATTACAAATAATAAGAAGCACACAAGAAATAAGCACACAAGAGAAGAATAAATAAGAGTACTAGAGTGGCCAAATGTCCAAGCACACAAGGGACATGGGTACATGTCACTCAAGCTAGAAAACAAGCATACAAGGCATGTTCAAATGCCACATACACATATAATTGAAACAAGCAAGGTTGGCATGGAAGTCATAATCACATCGAAGAGTACATGTAAATGATATTGGAAATTTTCCAAAGGCACACATAAGAATAGAAGTAAAATACATTATAAAATGTCATAAGGCACATCATAGAGACAAAACAAGAACTAATAAATGTAATCACATCTAGGTACACAAAGTAAGAAAGGAAAGCATGCAATACTAGAAATACAATCGCATCTAACTAATCAGAGTAAGAATTGAGTGCATGCAAGACATGGAGTAAAATATTATGTAAATTATAAGAAATATACAAGTGTTATATATTAGTGAGGGTTGATAGAGTAATTTGTGTAATCTAGTAAATAATGTGTATCGTCATGATAATTAGAGTGTGTAGTGTAGGAATGACATAACCTAGATGGTGTAGTCATGTAGAAGATGCCCTTAGTGGGTAGATATATCGATGTATGTATTTAATTTAAAATTAGGATACCCATTCAATGTATAGAGTGAAGCAATCAAAGGTTTGAAAGTCACTACACATACTCAAAACAGATCAAATGAAGCAAGGTAATGTAGATAAATCAACAAACAATAGCATAGAGTAGAAAATGTGAGTCTAACATTGTAGTACAGATGTAAAGTAGGGATGATTCATAAAATTGAAATTTTTTTGGTGTTTTTAAATTATTTGAATGTTTTTGTATTTTGAAATGTTATATTTTTTGGTGTTTTGACATATTTGAATGTTTTTGATATTTTTGAAATATTTTAATGGTTCTAGAGTTTTTATATATGAGCTATGTACAATACATCATAAGAATACTATGTACAATAAATACTAATAAACTATGTATAATTAATTTTAAAGGAAGCTACATACAAGTGTTTGAATAAAGCAATATGTAGATAATGACATAAAAGACTAGGCTAGATGCGGTAAAGGGTCCAAAGATGGAGCTCATTAGGAATAAAGATGGAGGAAGGGATCATGACCATCATAAAATTCCTCAAGATCATCACCATAAGTGTCATCATATGTCATATATTCTATATACATGGTGGTTATCTCCTTAGGTATCAGTAAGATCTGTGCTCTGTGTGTAGTCAAAGATCTATCACTCGTAATGGTGTCATTTTGTCAATAATAAAGTAAAGGTTTCTTTGGTGGTGAAGATGTTGATTCCCCTTTGGGAAATTTAAATATGGTAGTATATGGCTTTGGTGGAAGTGGTAATTTTTGTGTTGGTGGTGATGTAATCTAAATAATGCTTTGAACCTATAGTTTATCCAATCTTTGTTGTAAAGTTTTACATGAGTTTGTATCATGGCCTATAATCCTATGAAAAAAGACAAAATTGGTGACCATCCGACTATGATAATTTTATAATAGATTTGTGTCATATTTTAGGTAGTGTGATTAATCCATGATCAAGTAAAATTTGTAACATAATCTATGGCTAATGTTTTATACTACCTACCTGAATCTAAATGACTAGCTCTATATCTATATAGGTAACCATGTGAACTATATGTGCCAAGTGATTTTTTTATTGCCATGAATGTGGAGTATATCTTGAGAGTGTAGTGCAAGATGCTAAGAGTGATGTAGAATGTGTAATGAGAGCTCTAGAGTCATCTCGGTACTCTCCTGGGCCAACTGGTGTAAAGCTCAATCCACACAAATAGTCATTTGTGAGTGTGGATGTTGTATCACCATCTAGAGTATCCTAAGAATCTATATCAACATCATGTACATATGTTAACTCAAAATTTACCACAAGACGTAGCTATGATATATGAGTCTCATCAAATATAGTAGTAACATATAATGATGCTATGAGAGTATTTATAACTAACATAGTAACTATATCTATAGAATCAACTATTAGTATTGGAATTATTATCAGTGAATGTATAGGTGTAGGAACCATGATTGATGGAGAAGCTAAAATGGTTGAAGCTATTATGGCTGGTTAAATATCTGGACCTAAGGACATAACTTTAAGTGGAGTGTGAGATGTGCTAGTCTCTCTTACCTCATATGTATGTATCTAATCAAGACAAATGCAATGAAGTGGAGACTAAACTATGATATGAGATATCCCATCTAGTGAAATAGTTGAAGATGACTATGTAATCTCAAAATATTTGAATGGTTGGTTATCTACTAGGCATGTGTATAGGTATCTTTCATGGAGAAACTTAAAACATAGATGAAGAGTAGAAATAACTACCCTGATGGCATGTATCCAAGGTCATCCAAGTAAAATATTATAATGAAGAGGACCTAGCATGACTTGGAACTATGTAGAGAGGGTTTTCAGCCCTACCATGATATCCAAAGTAATGGTGCCCAATGTCTATCATCATATATCATAAAACCCTTTAATGTTATTGTATGATTTTTACATGTCATATCTACACCCATGGTTTTTAAGAATGTAATATTACATATATTAAGTTTGGAGCCACTATCAACTAGAACTATCTTAATTTCACTAGTTTTGAATTGAATTTATATAATAGTGATAAGTTCTGATCAATAACTATCTGAGATGGCATGTCCTCATGATCAAAAGAAATAGAATCTTCTATAATTTTTACCATGTTAAACATTAATACAAAGTAACAAGGATCAGAATCAATTGGCATAGAATTCTATGTGAGTTCTTGATAAAGAATGTCCTTGAATACATTGGCTTTTTGAAGCAGTTATAACATGGAAATCTTAGCTAGTGTGTTTCTCAACTAATCAATAATATCATATGCCTTATATAGATCTACCTATGTGGGTGGGTTGGTCCTGGGATGGGAAGGAATATGAGGATGGTAGGGCTCCTGAATTGCTAGGGGACACATGGAAACACATTGATTAACAACTATAACTACATTATCTACTATCTGCATAGGACTAGTAGTAGCTAAGAGAGGAGAGTGAAGATAATTGATAGGTTGAGGTGGTGGAGGGACAAAGGGTATTAACTAGGCTATTTGGTGATGGGTAATGACCTAGGGAAGAGTAAAATGGACCATGCAACATAAATTGGCATGGGATAGAAGCTCTAAGGGAGGTGAGGAAAGAGGTATCTTAACATATTTAACAATAAATCTCTTAATATAATCCCATATTATGAAAATTAAGCATGAAATGCAAATAATTAATCTTTGTATTAACATATGGTAGACTTCATCATTCATGTACATGATAGGACGATGATTTTATGTGAAATCTTATTCTAGATGTAAGGTGAAAAATCAAGAATAAAATAGGAGCTAGTACATGCAACTAGGGTTTTGAATGAAATTATTTTTAACATTACTAAGAAATTTCAAAATTTGATGCAAATTTCTTATTTAAATATGTAAGTAAAACATAGGAAAAATATTGGGAAAATACAAGGACCTAATATGGGCAAAAAGGGTTTGAAAGAAAATGATTTTTAAAATTACTAAAGAATTTTAAATTTTGATGCAAATTTTTGATTTAAATATTTAAGTAAAAAATAAAAAAAAATATAGGAAAAATGCTAGGAAAATACCGGGACCTAGTATGGGTAATTAGGGTTTGAAAGATTTTTTTTTAAATTACTACCAAATTTTAAAATTTAATTCTAATTTATTATTTTTGTATGTAGCTAAAAAAATTAGAAAAATATAGGAAAAATTAGTAGGAAATTTACCTTAGGGTTTCTAGGGTTTTTATGCATAAAAGAAGTAAGTTGGGTTAACCAAATAATTTAACTATTTCATAAATATTAGTGTAGTTTTCCTAATTTAGTTAAAGGTATAGAATAGGAAATTATTAAGTAAGTATGTAATAATTAAGATACTAATTTGTATAATTTGACTTTAATTTGAATATTTCTAAAAATAGTATTAAGGGAATGAAAATAAGACTTAGATAGAAATTGACTGAGATAGATGAGACAGAGTCTAGAATTTACTATGCAAGACTGGGACATTGTCATAAATCAAGTTCTAGCCTTCATCTTATGATTAAAAAATATCACCAAAATAGGATAACTGTAGTCTTCTTCTATATATATATTTTCTAGGAGACCTAAGATTTTTGGGTTTTATTCATTGTGTCCGTGTGAACTTGCTTGTGAAATTTTGACTGTTGGATGTCTATGAAACTCTCTATAGAGCTGATTTTGTCTTCAAACCCTAGACTCCATTATGATTTGATAAATTTTGTAGAAGATGGGGGCTTATTTTGTGTAATATGAACTAGACGTGTATCTACACCCCTTGTGTGGGCACACTTCCTACATACCAATACTCTGAAGAGGGATCAAGCCATATGTAGTTCTCCCACTTGATTTTCTTTGTGTAATAGTGTGAATGAAGATTTAAAATGATGAAATGGGTGTGTTTGAGGTATCTAGGTTCTGGTGTAAGGATTTGAACAACATTGTAGTAGTATTGGTTGGTTGTATGCAGAGAATAGGGAAGATTGCCTTAGTAGTCTTTCTTGCTTTGTGATATTTTCTAACCCCTTCTAAATGAACTTTTAATGGAATTTTATAGGGACTTTTTATTCATTGGTCAAATATATTCATGATAGGCTAATAAGAAGGATAAGAACTAAAAATAATGCAATTAGATATGAGAATCATAAATGGATACCATAGGGTCAGACACTATAGTCCAATTTGGGCACTATAGTCCTGAAGGAATGAGACCTAGGGGGATGGAATCATCACTGGAAATGCTACCTAGAGGAGGTGGAATCACTATCTGGAAGACTATGGATGATTAGGAGTCAATGAAAAGATGACTATGAGGGTCATTATATAAAGTAAGAGGGACATATGGTTTGGGTATCATAATCCATGCTCAAGTTACCAATTTTCACATTTTATATGAATACAAAAACCATGCACCTCTAAGTCATTCCAATAACTCTTGACATTCTGAATGGTTTTTAAAACCTATCCATCTTCTCATCCATTGGTAACCTAATCCATATGGTTGAAATCTTGGTACGTGGGCCAAAATTGGCCAATAGTTCTTATAGTCATGTTGAGCAGAGGAGATAACTTATTGAGAGTTCTTTTTGTAACAATAATCTCCTTCCTTTGCTTGGTCATAACCATTGATTGGGGGGAGGATTTTGTTTTTAGTATTATTTTCATTATTAGCTTATAATAGTTTAGTTTTATTATATATATATATATATATATATATATATATATATATATATAATATTTAATATATAATAAATCATGTTCTTTTTCCTCTCTTACACAAAAATATAATACCGATCTCTTGTTTAGTACTTACATGTTATTTTTATTTGAAAGAATGTATTTTTACACATGTAATAAGGCATATAAAATCAAAACAATAGGTTCATAAAAATACAATATTTAATTTTAAATTTTAATAAATATTTCATGTACAAAAATCTCTCAAACACACATGCACAAAAAAAAAAGGACCTAGACAACCTATAAAATCAAAACTTAGCATGTTATATTCTTGAATTCACTATTGCATACAGAAATAACAATATTTTAGATCATTTTATTTATAAAATTATAATATTATATCTTCATATTTTCACCCATAGGTCATTATACTTCATATACAAACATTAAAAACATCCAAAACTAGTTTCTAGCTTGCATGTGCGAGGACAAATTCTTGATTCTTAGTAAGAGTATTTTATAGGATTTTAAGACTTTGTCATATTTTCATATTAGGAAAAAATAATGGATAGTATTATTTAATAATAGTTTCACAATAAATTCCAAAAACAAATTTAGGTCATTTATATTTCATTAGATAAACCATCTTGTAAGCTAGGAAAAATTAGGAAAAACTAGCACTTGCATATTTCCTTCATTATTTCAATTTTAAGTTTGCATGGATTAAAAAAATTATAAAAGAACAAAAAAAAAAGAATTATATTTTAATTTTATTTAAGTATTCATTTATTTTTTTCTTTCAAAATTCTATTTTCATCAAGTATATTAATTTACTTTCCTTTCAAAACATTGTAAAAACAACCCTAAACATCTAAAAAAATCTTTCCAAAATGAGCATAAGCATTAAACCTAGCTACAATTTTTAGAACATAAAGTATACCATTATAAAAAACTTATCCAAATCAGATCATAAAATTAATTTCTGATACAAAAAAAAATTATTTTATTTTTCATTACACTTCCATAGTGTCCTTACCTTATTAATAAGCATGTATTTTCCTTAGGGTTAAATCTCAGGTTCCTGAAAGTAGCATAGAAAGTGACATTAATGTTGATCCCATATTAGATTCATTCTAATTGACCCACATTAAAAACCTTATTTTTAACTCTATTAATTATCTTTAATATCAATAATGAATTACTTATCCTCCCATAGTCATTTTCCCCTAAAACTGAGGGTGCCAATACAACATCATCCACAATTAACCATTCACATTTCATTTTTTTCTCATTGGAACCAACCTTGTCAAATTTTATTTAAATTTATGTATGACATTATTTGGGTATAGAAAATATAATAGGATTCATAAAATACCCTAATTTAACCAACTTAAGAATACCAACTTTGTTATTCCTAACATTGATTAGGAACTTCATTATCTTTTCATCACCAACATAGAGGGACCTTGGAGTTTCATATATTACCAATTAGATTCCTTAAATTACCATCATGACATGGAAGAGATATTTTTATACCATCATGAGCATACATCACCACCTGTAATCTAAAACCCCATTCTTAAATTCAATCAACATAATCCATATATTCACTCATCTATTTATCCATTATGTATGTTGTCTCAGCTAGACCTCGAGAAGCTGAGTGAAAAGATTATGATGTAGGAGCATCAAATTTATGTAAATATGTTAATAATTATAATTTTGGTATTAAAGGTTAATAATAAGCTATGACATGATTAAAAATAACCATACTTTTATGTTAGGTCATTTAGGACTCTTTGAAATCATTGAAGTTAGTATCATCTTAATTAAATTCTCTTTAAAGGAAATCTACATTTTCTCACCAAAATGCTAAATTTGAATATTTGAATTTGAGTTTCATAGTTTAAATGGTTATAACAAGTTTTTAAAGGTTCTTAAATGTACATAAACATATTTTAAACGTTTATTAACCCAAAATTTCATGTAAATGCATCCTATAAGGAGGTCTAATGTAGTACAAGACTAAATAGAGCATATGTTATATTGATTTCGAGTAGTTGAGAGATTCTTGTTAATTAAAACAAGAAAAACATATGTTGAGACAAGCGATAGAATTTAATTCAATAATACTTGGAGATAAAAAATCATAATAGGGAAAAGGTAAAATAATAATTAGTGTGTGATTAGAAACCCTTCGGTTTGATGAGTAGGTTGAGGAATATTAGACGGTAGGATTATCAGTTATATGTATCTAAGTTTATAGGTGGTTAATATACATAACATGAATAATCAGATGGAAACATATCAATAAGAAGCTTGTTATGAGATTTTGATATGTTTTCTATATTCTAACATATGGTAATATATTTTATATATTTCGCTTGAAATTGTTTCATGATTTAAAGATTGTTTTGATGTAAAATGTGAAGAAACATGGTACTATTTTAGTACTCTTGAGGATAAAGAAATATTCATATATTTTATATTATTATGTATAAATTAAAAAATGATATGGAAAAATAATGTGTAGGTCATATTCAAGGTTAAAATATTTTTTGGTAAAAAATAAAGAGACTGAATCATCAATAATTATACTTTTAGGTCTGTGATGCTTGAAATAGATTATAACAATTGAAAAATGAAATGTTTATTGTACTCTTTTGAGATAGTTTATGCATGAAGATCATAGTTAGAGTAAGGATAGAGTGTTTGGGTACTAATAAAATATAAAATTATATATATATATATATATATAAATATAAATATATATATATATATTTAAAATCCAATTTAGTCTTCAAATATAGCTCTCAAGTTTATATACATCACCAATCTTTGATAGTCAAGAGGAGAATGGTTTATTTTAAGGGTTTTTGGATTGTTTAACATCTAATGAGTGTATGGAATAATATAATGATGTCACATAGGTCATATTTTAATTTGAAATAATAAATTAGATTATTTATAAGGTTATTTATGCTTTTATGTATGATTTTTGGCCTATGTACTATGAAAACTAGGGTTTAAAGATAAATAACCATATATCTTGAAATCCGACTATACAAAAATTACCAAAACTTTTAGTATGGTGTATAGGGGTATATATGATGTTTTTTATATTTTTTTAGTTTTTTATTACATAAAATAATAAATTTATTTATATTTTAGTACCTATGGGCCTCCAACTAGGCCTTAAAACCTTGTCAAGAAGTTTTAAATAGAACACAACTCTTAAAGGATCAATCCCCAATGCATAAAATTTGTAAGCAAGATAGGGGAAGATATTTGGGAGATGATATAAATGTATTAATGTTTTTATAATGTATATAAATATATTTATGGAATTTTTAGGGTCTACAGGCTATAAATATTCCTAAAACCCATGTTTGTCTATCCTCATGGATGTAAAAGAGCTTAATAAACGTAATTTTTTTTATGGTTGATTTTATAAAATTAAAATAAATAATTTTAAATATTACTCAAGAGAATAATAAATTTATTATAGTTAAATCATAAATAAAAACAAGTATGAAATCTTGGTAAGAGGCAAGAAACCCTATTTTGATGATAGAGAAGAGAACATAACTTCATGGAGGATGGATAAGAATGCATGAAACTTGGTAAGGTGGTAAGTGTATGATGCTTTAAAGTAAATACTTACCTTTATATTTAAATTATACTAAATAATCATTGAATAAAATTTCAAGTTATTGAGGAAGACCCAGGCCTATAGTCAATTGAGAAGCAATCATAAAAATATTGGTTTTATGTTTATAGATAAGTTATAGGGGAGATAAATTTGATAAGATCAAGGATATTTTGTCAAAGTGGTTAATTGGATCAAAGGGGTTAGAATTTAAATAATGTTTTAAGGCCTTCAAGATACCAAGGAAGGAAATCATAACAAGGTAATAATATTGTTATATGTCTATTCAATTATTTGGACTTAGATTAGGAAGGTATTTTGAAGATAACTAAGTACAAAGAAAGTGTAATAAGGCTATAAATTCTTAGGGAAAGACTTACAAAATATTTTTCAAGATATAAAAATAACCTTCTTAAATCAAGTGGTATTATATCTTATTTGAATCTCTTGGGAATTATTTTGTATAACCCTTTGTATAATTATAGGTTACAGTAAAGAGGAAGAAAGAAGCTTCAAGTGGTCTTAAATCTCATTGAGCCTTAAGAGAAAGATAAGAGCACATTGAGGCACATTGAGTCTCAATAAATGATAAAAATACCAAGTTAAAAATAATTGGGTAATACTAAAGGTGAGAGAGTGTCAAAATACCAATGAGGATTTAGGTGAAGTGTGAGAGATAGAAAAAAGGAAATGGGGGGATGCCAAGAAGGATGAACCAAATGAAAGAAAAGGAGGCAAGTTAATTAATTTAAATTATAAAAGATATGAAAATCATGATATAGATCATGAAATTTAATTAAATGAAAGGGGTGGTATTCAAAATTAATAATAGGTTGAAGTGGCCTATATATCTACTTGTGGAAATAAAAAGAAGGTAAAGATAAATTGTCTTGATAAAGGAAAACCTATGAAACAAAGAACACATAAGGTCATGAATATAAATGAGATAGTAAATTAAATAGAGAAAGTGAAATAAGTTATAATTGTAGGTAACAAGAGGAAATATGAAGAGGTGATATAATAATTTATATATTCTCTTGAAATGGAATAATATGAGAATGACAGTTTGTATGCAGCACAAGATGAAGTGATGCCATTGAAAGAGACAACTATAGGGGAAATTTGAAATCAAATTTTTTATTCCAAAATTTTATATAAGTGTGTGTTTTCAATTATGAATAATTAAGAATATAATTCCTAATTTGAGGCATTAGAACCTGAAAAAGATAAATAATATCAACTATTAAACTATGAAAAGCAAGTGTATGAGGTAGTGAGTGAAGAAGATGCTCAAGTTGAAGCCTTACAATTTGAAAGAGATGATGAAAAAAAGTATGTATGGAACCTTGTACAATATATTACATGTAAATAATATTTTCTAAGAGATCAACAAAAAAATGTGTTTTTCTATGCGAGTTTGTAACAACTACAATTAGAAATACAAGCCTTAGAGCATGTTATAAACAATAGAGTAACATTTGAAGAAGAGGAAATTTTTTTTCCAAAAATATAATAAGATTAGGTTGAGAAGATCATAGAGTTTGAGAAGGATTGAGATATGAATGGAAAAGTATGGTGGAAAAAGGAACATGATGAGACTTAAGGGTCTCTATATTATAAATCGAATGATTTGTGGAGATGTGTATATGAAGGTTCAATAGTTAAGAAGATGGAAGATAATATTGAAGAATGTTGGGTATGTATTGATTCCAAAAAAATCACAAAGGATAATTGGCTAGACACATGTCCAAATTATATGATTGTGTCTTTTGTATAGTCTTTTAGTTATATGAGACCTTGTAATAATTATAAGTAGAGTCAAGAATACATAGATTCTTTCCTTGCGGCATATAATAAGACTAAAATGTAAAGAGAAAATTATCTAGACTGTTCTATAAATAGTGATCCATTGTAATGAAATATGGTTCCAATGTGTGTTAGAGATAAATGAAATTGTAATGTTATGGTTTTCCTAATAATTATTTATTTGTGCTTAATATATAGTGAGTACTATGTTTTCCTTTAGATTTATAATTATTTATAGTTATACCACATCTTTAAATGTTATCTATGTGTTTATGTGTAATAGTGCTCTTGAATCTTTATCTAATGTTCTATAATATAGAATTATTGGATTATTTTTATCTTTTCTCTCTAGTATGTAAGATATCTATAATTAGCATGTTCTAGAGTTTTCAAGAACCTCTGATAATAATAGTGTGATGATCATGGAACCCATATATTTGAAATATGTTGAGATGGTTTCTAGGATAAAGGGATATATAGAGATGGCTGGATGAGAGAATCTAGAATTTTTCAAAAGAAGAAGCAATGAGAGTCAAAACAATTGTGAGGATATTATCCAAGAACATATATATGGATAAATCTATGAAATATTTTGGTGTGATTTTATTTTATTGTTAGTTGTGTGAATATCTAAGGTGGAATATTATTTCTTCATCTCAAAGAGGACAAAGTTTATAGTTTGGAAAAAATAAAAGTTAGATAGACTATGCAATATGGATATAGACTAAACTTGAGTATTATACTATAAGATAAGGACTAAAATTAATTATTATATTACCAAATTCATAGTAAAAATATGTGTATATTTTTAAGTTTAACAAAACCAATTTATCCATTGAATAAGGGTAAATGTTTGTATTGACTATGTACTTGTTGAGAAGTGTTATCATTGATGTCAAGGTCAAGGTTGATGTCATTAATGTCAAGATACATCTGGTAAAGATGTATGGTGAACTGGTATGTGAAAAGGAACCCATGTGACAATATATAATTTTAAGGAGAATCTAATTATTATTTTGAAGTTGATGTCAAGGTTCAATACAAGGTAGGTGTGTTTTATTACCAATCCTTGAGTACAAGGTTCGTGAGAAGCTTAGTCATAAAAAGCATAGTCATATCATGAGTATGTGCATATGAGAATGGATAGGTATGTAAAAAGGTATGATATTATTTAGGTAGAATGAAAGGAATGTGATAAATGTGTATAAGCATCAAGGAGTGTTTCAAAGTTAGCTATCATGCTTCAAGTACTTGAGAAACCTAGTCATGACACTAGTCATAAATGAAAGGACCCTTTGAAAAGATATGATCTTGGTGTCCTAGTAATATGGATGAAAATAGGTATAGTAAGATGTATAAGTTTGTTTAAACATTATTATGAGTCTTTGTATTGCTTAGGTGAGTATTATAGTAAACCTACAAGGATGAAACCTATAAACCTAACATGCAACTAGACTAGTTTTAGACCCTACCTAACCCAATGAGGTGTCATGAGGTATTGTCAAGACATATGAAGTATGTATTGTATTTTTTGAGCATGGTAATAGGATTTATGACATGTATATGAGGCATTTAAAACTTGGGCAGTGGCTAAGAAATTCATTTTAAAGGCCTAATGTGACTTTCAAATCAAGGTCTAGAGAGCATAGAGAGATGGTGGCTAGATGGGGTATCAGGATCCATTTCCAAGGCATGTGTTAGTATATGAGTGTTTTTAGAGGTATGATTCATTTTTTCAATCATGTTCACAATTTTTTAGGTCATGTTTTATAGATTAAAGACTAGAAAAAATGTTTTAAGGCCTCTAATTTGCACAGAATGAAGGGTTCTCAACTTGATAAGAAATTTCATGTGTTTATTGACATTTGTAACCTATGAATGAGAAAATAATACTTTCATGGTATATAATTAATGGTCGTAGATAAAATTTATAATCAATGGTTTATGGAATAAGGGGCTAAACTTTATGAATGATTATTAATATTGGAAGATGGTTTAAACCTTAAAAGTGACTTGATGGGAAATATATTGTTCTTAAGTGATGAAAATGGTTTTTTATGACTATTTAAATGAATGGAGTTTGTATTTAACACCATCAATCACCTCTAATTGTGATTAGTTTGTCAAGTGAGTGAGTGGACCCTATAAGGCCTTGTTTCTTAAAGATTTGTTGTAGAGATAGAGTTAGCCAAGTAAAATATAATAAATTCATGAATGATAAATAAAGAGACTTGTATTTTATGTAAATAGTGGTTTATGATCGATTTTTTTCCTCAAGATTCCTAAACTAGTCATACAAGTTGACCTATCGGTAACAACCGTAATGGTGCTAACTATGAGAAACCTAGGCATAAGTGAGAAAGTGATTCAGGATATGTTATCATGGATTAAGGATGAATCTAAGTGAATGATTTTTTTAAAAATAAACATAATAAATTTTAATATTGATATAAGTTTTTTAGGTCAGTGGATATGATGAAAATGTTGCTCATCATTTGACCTATCTAGTACAGATGAGACAGTGAAGGTGCAAGTTCATGAGATTGGTATGTAAGACCAATATTGTAATTAGACAATATTATATTTTTATTTTATATTGTAATAATGATATCATAATATCATATAAATTAATTTTAATTTTATGAAATTATCTACATAGGCAGTGACAGTCACTATCACCATGACTATGTTTGAAGGTAAACTGGCATATCTATGTAAGATAGTTGAAGTGATGAGTTGGAGGATATTTGACCTAATTTGAAGTATGTAATTCATATTGTTTGTTTTTGGGGACTTTAATAGCCTATATATTATTTTTATAATATTTTTATTTAGTGTAAGAGGTTGGAACACTGAAGCCAAAATGGCTTATTTGGCTAAGTAAGAACTATGTAAGAAAAGGTTAACAAATTGGTCTGCAAGACCAATAGTTGCCAATAGATATTGTGATAATTTTTTGTATAATTTTATATGAATGTTTTAATATCACATAAATTAATTTTAATCATTTTTTATTATGTTTGGGTTTCATAAGTTTAAGTTTATATGACTATGATTTGAGGCCAATTAGTATCTCTGAGTGAGCATCTTGCAGAGATGAATTTGAGCCTATATAACCTGAGTTATGAATTATTAAGAATATGTTGATGAACTTAAGTTCATTTAACTTATTAATATATTATTTTTTCCATGGTTTTTTTTAAAAATTGTGTTTATTATTTAGTTGTTCAAGATAAACTTTTTGAGTATGCAGAGGCCTAACATGAATAGTACTAATGGTGTCCTCTAAGTAGTGGTTTGAGATAAAAGAAGTTATAAAGATAGGATGATATTATAATGATTATATGTATGTGTACTATTTTATTTTTATTCCATGTTAATTTTTTTAAGCTACTCCAATAATATCAAATAGTAATGTGTGTTATGTAGGCCTAATAGGATTAGGTCTCCATGAGGCCTAAAGGAGAAATAAGGCCTAATTGAAGTAGGTCAGACATAAGGGGACTACAATAAAGTTTTATACATGTATATTATATGTCATAATATATATTATATTTCTCACATAATAATATAAAAGTGTTTGTCTAATTAATTTATAAATACTAGGCAATTTTAGGCCTATTAGTGTGTGTGTGTGAATAAGTAAACAAGATACCATTTTGGTGAGAATAAGGAGGTATTTTAGACCATAAAACTAATGTATAATATTATTTATGAAAATTTTATATATTTTATCCATATTAATAATAATTTAATATGACCTAATCAAGTTAAAAAGAGGGCTAGTTGAGCGAAGAAGGCTAGAGGCTAGTTTGAAAGGGATAGAAGTGTGTGAAGAGATGTGAAAGGAGATAATAATATCTTGTGTAAGAAAAAATATATTATAAATTTTATCAATTTTTTTAGGTGGATTATTTTTTATAATTAATCTAGGGGGTTTGTGCCTCCTTGCAAGTAGGTGCCTATTAAAACCTAGGTGAGTTGGTGGTTAGCTAGTTGGGGTTAGTGCTCTATGTGAAGTGGTCAATTCACTAATGTTGATATATATATTGTATTAATATATTCAATTTTCATTTATTAGTGGTTTTTCAACCCATTTAGGGTTTACCACAAATATGGTGTGTTTAATTATGCAATTCTATTTCATGCTTGTATATTTGATTGTTTATGCATTGATTGATCTATATAATTGATGTTACTTAAATGGAATTTATAAGAAAGTTTTGAATACTAATTCCCCCCACCTTAGTAGTTTTTAGGTTATATTAGAAGAAAGGATCACTATTCAACAATTATATTTCATACTTGTATATTTGATTATTTATGCATTGATTGATCTATATGATTGATGCTACTTAAGTGGAATTTATAAGAAAGTTTTGAATACTAATTCCCCCCACCTTAGTAGTTTTTAGGTTATATTAGAAGCAAGGATCACTATTCAACAAGCTCAAGGTGGTTTTTGTACCAGTAAGGATACCTTATTAAATGGATCTAATTATGCCTTTTAGAAAGTGAGGATGAAGATATATTTGATATCTCAAGGTCATGATATCTGGTAGTCAGTAGTGGATGACTATAGTTATCCTCCTATTCCACCAACTGATGTATCAGGTAAGAAATCTAGTGAAAATAAATCCAAGGTAAAAAATTCCATTCTTTGTGGCCTATCAAAAGAAAATCTTATGAAAGTAATCATTGTGAATTAGATAAAGATATTTGCGAAAAATTGAAGACTATCTATTAAAGAGACATAAAGGTGAATATGGTCATGTTACATACCCACCAAAGATAGTTTAAAATCTTGAAGATGAATGAAGATGAAACTATTCTATCTTACTTATTAAGGGTTGATGAAGTTGGTAATGTCATTAGAGGATTAGGAGAATAAGAGAAAGAGTCTACTATTGTTTAAAAAGTGTTGAGATAAATAGCTCCTAAGTTTGAATCTGAGGTGTTTACAATAGAAGAGATGTAATATTTGGACAAGCTAGAGATAGATGGGATTCATGGAATCTTGACTAGGTATGAAATTAGAAAAATGAAGGAAGACCTCCCAAGAAGGAAGAAACTTTCAAAGCTGATAATAAATCAAAATCCAAGAAGCTCAAGGATGAGTAATGTTCAGATGTTGATTATGATCAACTAATAGCCATGTTTGTAAGGAAATTGAGGTTTAGCTTAGGTAAGTACAAAAGTAATCTACCCTTAAAATGTTTAAACTATGGAAAGATTAGTTAGTTTGAATCCAAGTTTCCTAATAAGGATAAGACTAAGCATGAATATCATTATAAACATCATGGAGATGACAAGAAGGACTACAATCTTGACAAAAATAAGGAGATCAAGAAGTATGAAGGTATAAAAGGATTTTTCAAGAATAAGGGGAACTTATATAATAAATAAGATAACTCTTATAATTTAAGTGACTTAATTAAATTTGATAGGGATGATGGAAGTAATGAACCTAAACATAACAATAATGAAACCTTATTCACATCCATAGAATCAAACAATGAGGGTTTCTTAAATAGGAACGGCCTTATGGTTGATGTACAATCAAATGAAGAAGAAGCTAAAGTGAAACTTAAATTAGAGTTGGTAAGTGCCCTAGAAGAGTTGAGTTTCCAAAGCAGAAAGAATCATAAACTAAGATCATTAGTGAAGGACTATTTGGAGCATATTGGCTTATTTGAGGAAAGACTGAGTAACACTTTCAAGGAGTATGATGAGATCATCAATCAAGTTGAGGCATAGATGGAGGTATTTAATGCAAGCCTAAAAGATAAATAGGAAGAATGCATCAATTATAAAACTTAAGTAGAATCCCTAAAGGCTAAGTTGGATTGAGCATCTATCAAGGTTAAGAGATTTGTGAAGTTTTAAAAGAGCATTGAGGCTCTAGATGATATCATAAGTAGTCAAAAGTATTCAAGTGTTAAGACATGTATTGGTTTCAAAGAAAACCAAAAGGTTACATCTCAAGTCAAAAATAAGGATATTTAAGATAAGAAGATCAACATGAAAAGACCTATAAAATAACCTAATGCTGTAAGGTATTCTATTTCATTTAATGGTTACTATTTTATATGTAGTTAGTTTGGTCATAAGGCAAGAGAGTGTAGAAGACCCTCCAAGAATGAGTACTCATGGGACTATGGAAGGAGTCAAAATTCACACTAGTCAAGAGTTATGTATATGGTGGCTTGATATAGTTTTCATAAGGTGGGACACACTAAAATGTTCTATCATAACATAATTATAAGGTTAACAAGTCAAAATAGGAAGTTTGAAGCTCTTAGATAATAAAGAAGGCAAATGAATGCATGGAAACCAAATACATCAAAGATGAGTCATGATCAATATACAAACTCAAGTGGACTATTTTATATGATATAATGTACTTTAGATGTGAAATTCTAGTTAGGAATGTCTTTTGTTAGCTCACATTGATGATCAAATGAATGATGAAGAGATTGAGCTTATAATGTCAATCAAGCCTAAAAGGGTATTTAATGACATTCAATCATGTGAGAGCATGGATATCTAGGAATATGTTAAGCTTTTAATGTTTTACTTTTATATGAAAAGGGGTGACTTCATTAGGCTTCATGAAGACACTCTTCTATTACAAAAATCATAGTAGAATCTTGGATCGAGGGGGATCTATTCAGATTGATAACTTAGCTTGATAAATGTTGAGAAGTGGACTTCTATTTTGAGTTCATTTAAAGGAAGTATGCATAAAGTAAGGGGCAATGTGTTCTTATGTTGCTTCATAACCTATGCTACAAGTTGTGATTCCAAATGGTAGTTTGTTGAAGACCCTTTGTCATTAATGTCAAAGGGGAGAAAGTTCAATAAGGGAGTTTGACCAGATTATGGGAGATGAGAGTGATCAGTTTGAAGAATTTTTTTTATCAATGAAAAAGTGGGAGTTTGTTGAGAATGTTATCATTAATTTTAAGGTCAAGGTTGATATCATTAATGTCAAGATACACCTAGTAAAGATACATGGTGAAGTGGTATATGAAAAGAAATCCATGTGATAAGAGATAATTTTGAGGCAACCTAATGATTCTTCAAAGGTTTTTGTCAAGGTTTAGTACATAGTAGGCATGTTTTAGTACCAATCCTTGAATATAAGGTTATTAAGAATCTTTGTCATAATAAACATAGTAATATAATGATCATGTGCATGATGAGCATAGAGAGGTATGTAAAGAGGTATTATAGTATCTAAGGAGAATTAAAGGCATGTGATAAAGGTGTATAAGCATCAAGGAGATTTAAAAAGTCATTTTTCATGTTTCAAGTACATGAGAAGCCTAGTCATGACACTAGTCACAACATGAACGGACCTTATGAAAATATATGAGATTGGTGGCCTAGTAATATGGACTCAAAAAGGCATAAGAGGTTGTATAAGGTTTTTTGAACATTCTTATGAGTATTTTGATCACTCAAGTGAATCTTAGAGTGAGCCTACAAGGGTGAGACCTATAGACCTAACATGTAACTAGACTAATTCTAGACCCTGCCTAACCCAATGACGTGTCATGAGGTATTATCAATACACATGAAGAATGTATGGAAGTGTTTGAGAATTTTAAGAGGATATATGACATGTATATGAGGTTTTTAAGACTTGGAAAATGGATAATAAGGTTAGTTTTAAGGCCTAATGTGACTTGTATTAAAATCTCACAAGCACCTCCAACTATGATTGGTTTGTAAGGTGAGTGAGTGGACCCTACAAGAAAGGCCTTATTTCTTGGAGATTTGTTTTAGTATATAGAGTTGACCAATTCAAAGTTGATAAATGTATTGAAGATAACTATTGAGACTTTTATTTTATGTCCATAGTTGTTTCTAAGTATGTTCTAGTCCTCAGGAGTGCTAATCTGGTTGTACAAGTTGACCTATTGCTAATTGACCTAATGGTGCAAATGGTGAGAAACCTAGGCAAAATTTAGAAGGTTATTAGGGATATGTTATCATAGATTAGGGTTAAATCCAAGTGAATGTATAAAATTTTCAATACCTATAATAAGTTTTAATTTTGGATATAATTTTTGGATCTTAGTAGATATGATGACAATGTTACTCATAAATTGACATGTCTAGTAAAGATGAGATAGTTAAGGTACAAGTTCATGAGATTGGTCTATAAAACAAATATTATCATTATAATATATTCTATTTTTGTTTTAAATTTTCATAATGATCTCATAAGATCATATGAATGCATTCTATGTCATTGAAATTATCTACACAGGTGTTGAAGGTCATTATCACCATGATTGTGTTTAAAGGTAAACTGGTAGATCTATGTAAGCAAGTTGAAGTGATGAGTTGGAGGATCATGGACCTCAGTTTACGTATTTAATTCATTTGGTGTTGTTTATTTGGACATTAATAACCTATATATTATTTTAAAAATCTTGGAATTTAGTGTAATAGGTTGGAACATTGAAACCAAAATGACTTGTATGGCTTACTAAGGACTGTGTAAGAGAAGGTTAATAAATTGGTTTGCAAGACCAATATTTTCCATTAGATATTGTGATATTTTTTTTGGATATTGTTATATGGATGTTTTAATATAATATTAATTCATTTTAATCCCATTTTTATGTTCATTTATGGGTCATAAGTTCAATTTTCCAAGACTATGTTTTAAGGCCAGTTGGTAGTTCCAGGTTGAGCATCTTGCCTAGATGAGTTTGAGCCTATATAACCTAAATTATTAAGTATTAAGAATATGGTGATTAAATTAAGGTCATGTATAGTGGATCCTGAATGTGCCTAAAAAAAGGTGAGCTTTGAACCAAATTGATAGCAGGTGGGATCATTGTATAGTTTACAAAGATTGGGTATCAATGGAAATCTGCATGGCTCACGTAAGGAAAGGAGAACCAAGGAAGCAGGAACCCAAAAATTGTGAAGAGTGGAGAGTGAAACAAGATGTCTAGAGAATCCTATAGAGAGGGAAGTTTGTGAACTATATGGAAAGACTCCATGGTTCAAAACCTCATATTATAATGGCTTTTTCCAAAAACTGGATTGATGATAAGGTCACTCTGCATGGCATCACAATGAATCTAACAGAGGAATTTATAGCAGAGGTTACGGGGCTGCCTATGGAAGGAATAAAATTCTCCAAGTAGACTAGCATTTCAAATGAGGCCTTTTACAAATTCCCTAAGACAGATGTTGAAGAGCAAAAGCTGGAAAAGAACAGGGATTACTTTGAACTGGAATAGATTAAGGGCATATGGAGGGATGTCTTATGTTGTATTCAGGAGTAATTCATCCTTGATGGAAGAAGCAAGAGAGTCCACAAATTCCACTTTATATTCCTAAATCATTTCAGACACAAAGTAAGAATTTCCTTTCCCTTTTATCTACGTTTCTCTTTGGTCCAAAGTTTATTTGCTCACAAGAAGAAGGAAACGCATCTTATTCTGCATGAAGGATTAATTCTGATAATTGAAGGATATTACAAGAACAAGGTCATGGCTAAGAACCCTTATCTGGGAAAAAATAAGGATTCATGGAGTAACAAGAATGAAATTGTTAAAGGGAAAGATAAAATCAAAATCAAGCCCCCTAATGTCAAGAATTAGGATGGTGATGAGGACACAGAGTGGGAGAGAACTGATAAGTCTGGGGAGGAAAGCTTGGAGGAAGAGGGAGGAACAAAAAGTAGGAATACAAGTTCTAATGAGGAAGAAGAAGTTCAAGAGAAGAATGAGAAAGAAGGAGTCAACATAGAGGAGGAGTCTAAAAATAATAAAGATGACTCTGAGGAAAACCAGCAAGTGTTTGAGGATGATAAAGTCCTGGATGACCCTGTTGAGGACCCTATTTCGATAAATGAGAGGGAAAACATAGTTCAGGCTGACAACCAAGAAATGGACCTAGAAGTTAAAACTAAAACTAAGGAACATAATCAAAGGGGAAGAGAGGATCACATTGAAGAAGGTGGGAATAGTCCTAATAAGAACACAGAAGAGTGGAGTGATAAAAGGCAGAATGATGGAAGGGACACACCTACGAGATGGGTTAATTGTAAAGCAGAGGCTATCCTCCAACTTGATTCATGGATGTTTAAGAAGATAATGGATCTTAAAAGGAAAATGGAAATTATGGAAGACAACCAAAAGGTAGTTTGGAACAAAATCAATAACATGGAAAAATAGTTGAGAGACATCCCTATCAAGCTCCAAGACTATGAGAACAACCTAAGGGAACTCATCAAGGAGAGCAGAATGAAAATGGAGGAAGTTACATCTAACATATGTGCTACAGCTATTAATATTGGAAAAAGAGCTAATGAGGAGATCAAATCCTTGGAGGGGCCTAGCAAGAGGATGAGACAGAGCTCAAGAAAGAAAGCTACACAAGAGGGAGCCATGTCAGTGGTTATTGCCATTCAGGATACTGCTGTGAAAGGTAAGGAAATAGTGAAAATGATTTTGGAACTGGAAGAATAGACTGGTTCTTCTAGTTGGTTATGTTATCTGGTCCTATTTCTTGGTTTTTTGTAATCTTTTGACTATGGTGTGCCAGGTCTATGTTAAACCTGGGTTTTGACTTGTGGTCTTTCAGGTGGTTTTAGGTCCATATAAAACCTGTTTATGCTACTTCTCTATAGTAGGTTTTAGGTTTTGCCTATGGTAGTAAATGCTTCATCTTTCTTTCTTTGTATCAGGGTTTTGGGGTCCCTTCAAAACCTGTTTTTACCTTAATCTAAAACTTAAGGTCATGTAGATTATAAATGTATAATTTTTTACCATGGTTGTTTTTCAAAATTGTGTTTATGATTTAGCTGTTTAAGATAGACTTTTTGAGTATGCATAGGCCTACTATGAACAATACTAATGATGTGTTCTAGGTAGTGAGTTGAGATAAAAGGAGTTATGAAGATAAGATGAGATTATTAGGGTTATATTTAATATTAATATGATATTTTTCCACCATGTTAAGTGTTTTAATGTTCTCTAAGAAGATCAAAGAGTAATGTGTGCTAAGTAGGCCTAATAGGATTAGGTCTCCATGAGACCTAAAAGAGAGATAAGGCCTAATTGAATTAGGTCATACCTATATGGACATAAAAAAAAAAATTATCCATGATTATTATATGTCCTAAGATAAATTTTATGGCCTAACTAAGATGATAAAAGTGGTTGCCTGAATAACAATGATATGAAATAGAAATTTGTATAAATTCTAGGCAATTATAGGCTTATTGGTATGTGCATTAATAAGAGAACAAGATAACATATTGGTGAGAATAAGGAGGTATTTTATACCATTATATTAGTGTATAAGATTAGTGATGAATCTTTGATAGAGGTTTTGCATATGAATAATAAGGTTATATGACCTAATTAAGTCAAGAAGAGGGCTAGTTAAGCAAAGAAGGCTAGAGGCCATTTTGAGAGGGATATAAGTGTGAAGATATGAGAAAGGATTTTTGGTAATTTTTCTTATAAAATAAAATACCAACCCATATAGTCCAAAAAACTTCCCAGTACTACTTAGCCCATTCAAACTAGTCTAAAACTAAGTAATTTTGCTTAAAAAGTCAAATTTCCATCTTTAAATATCAAAATTGGGATTTAAAATTAATTAAATTATTCTAATTTACCTTTAATTATATTATAAAATATGACTTTATCCTTATCCTAAAGTTCAAAATCTTAAGAAAAGTGTTTTCATATGGTTTTTAAGGCATAAAGGACCCTAACTCACCCCACACGTGCCAATTTACCCATTTAAAACATGAAAGAGGATTAAGAGTTTATATTTTTTCATGTATTGGCATGTATTTATTATAAATTATTGTTTTTCAAGTGTTGGAAGATTAAATTGGATTTAAAAGATAAAAAGGGATATTTCCTTCCCTTGGCACAAAGTGACCTACTTACAGGTTTTTTATTGGTCTGGTCTATTGGAGGAAGATGAAGGCCTAAATTTTTGGGTGAAAAAACTAGACTCAAAGGAATTCCTCTTGGATAAAGTGGTTTTAGAATTGGCTTCTCCATGCTCATTAACCATCTATTTGAATATAGGCTAATTTCTACAGCCTTCTAAGTAGAAAGGCAACCAATTTTCCTCAATTTCTCCTCACTTGGGTAGAATTTCATTAAAATTCAAGTTGTTCCAAAATATTAGGGACTTAATATACCTCTAGATGTCATTTTTATATGTTATGAATGAGTTTAGTGGTTAAATAGAGAAAAAAATAATAGCCAATCTAAATCTATAGTATAAATGCTTTCAAGGAGAAGTTATACGGTCATGGAAGAAGAAGGCATCCTCAAATTTTCTTTAATTCATGTTTGTATGGTTTACATAATTATTTTCATGTTTTCAATTAGTTTTTTCTAATAAATCCTCTAAAATATCCATTGCTAATCCATCATTTCCTCTCAAGGTGTCTCCAAAGGGACTAGTTTAGCATGGTTTATGGAATTTTGAATATTTTAAGGTTTTTTTGGAGAAAAATATGTTTTATTTTCAGCCTATATCTTACCTCAAATTTTATCCAATTTCATATGGTATGATCATTATATGTTCATATTTTCACATGAATCCTCAATTTGGTCTTAGCATGCCTCTAATTTAGTTTTTCCCACCTTCACTCCATTCACCACATAACACTACCATACTCTACCTTTTCAACTCTATTTTCATTTGTTTTCCATGTCTAATTTTGTGTTTTCATCATCTTTCACCATATTTCACATCTTCATTCACCTCTTTTACATGAAAGCCTTGTCAAGGAGTAAAGGTGTTTAAACACCAATGACAAACATGATAAGAGGGTATAGGTCACTTGAGAAGCACAGGTATAGTCAAGGAAAAGGACCTCCAAGTGTACTTACATTTATATCCCATAATTCAAGCCACATCCAAGGGTTATGGAAGGAGAGTAAATTTTGTAAGCAAAGGTTTTGAGATTTCATAAGGGTTTTTACATAAGTAAGGCAGGGTTTTCTAAAGACAATACAACCTTGAATTGAGGTAGAGGGCAAATACTAATCTACAAGAAGTAAAAGGTGACATACATGTCTATATAACCACATACATAAAATAGATACTTTTAAAAAAATTTGAGACTCTTTAGAACTAATGGAAGGTTTAATGCATTCATGGTGAAAAGAGAATTGTTATGAAACTGGTCTAGATTTCAATTAGAGCTCTTGGTAGGGTTTAAGAGACTATATAATGACCTACATCAAGCCTAAGGAATCATATAAAATTTATATATGACTTTTAAGGCATAGGGAGAATGACCTATAGCCACTTATGCTTACAATTCATAATTCCATGTTGACATTAGTGGATGTGAAATAGTGAACTAGGTCTCAAATGGAAGTCAAATTCTCTAGATATCACTTCATGATATACCAAGATGAATTGAGCCTAATAATAACTTTATATGTTTATAAATACATGACCAAGCTTTTGTCAAGACATGAAAATCTATAAAAACTCCTAAAGTTAACCTATAATAAAGTATCAGAGGTTATTTTTCATGATGAAAGGGTATGGTGTGTTAAAGATATGATTTAGCAAGGAAATTCATACAAGTGAGGATTGGTGAGGGATTTAAAGGAGAGCCTTTATCCTTACATATCAAAAACATAGGTAAAGATCACCTACAACTCTAAAGTACCCTATATGCATGTGTTGTGACTATGTGAAGGCTTATTTGGTATTAAAGAGGACTTTTCCATGAAAAGAGGCTTTATAAAGCATCAAAGCATAAATGAGCATTGATGTTATAATTCTCATGAAATTTTTAATGGAAATGATCTTAAAGTTTAATAAAGGCTAAATAGGTGTCATAAAGTAGCCTAAAACTCCAGCAACCTATAGTCCTTCTTAAGCACAGTTCATCCATAATAATCATGAATGCAAGAATCATCAAGAGAGAGGGTTTGAAGTTTCAATATTCCTATGAAACCTATTGAGAAATTTTTGAATAATAATAAGATACTAGACTCCACCTTTGACCTTCTCAAGGTCTAGGGCTTGTACTTGATCCATACAAATGTATCAATGCAAAAATAGTCCTTTAAAGCAAGCCTAATTCAAGGGGTTTCAAATGAAATGTATTATACAAGTAAATGATTGTTAAAAATTAAGACATTCATCATAGATAATAATAAAATTCCAAATCAAGAGTGAAGGTACACAACACAAGTACATTGTGCAGAGGATTGATAGTATAGGGGCCTAAAACCTTTCTATAAGGGCTAAAACATTTGAAAAATAAGGGTAAAGGATGGTTTAAATCATATTGAAATGACTATTTTGATAATTTAATATGAATTTGATATTAAAAACCTCTAAAAACCATGAAATCAGCTCCAACAACATGAAAATTTAGTCAAGTATGCACATAGTCTATGCAAAAGGGGTAGTTTTTAGGGAAATTTGAAGTTTTTAGCATCTATAAGAGGGATTAAGACATAAATTTTTGTGTTTAAAATAATAATGAGTTTAATAATCATCAATAAAATTTTAAATGTCATTATACAAGTGGAAGTTCTTGTTGTTTTATCACAGTCATCAACATGTCTTTTTAAGGTCACCATTGGAGCAAGTAGCATTTTGAGATGCCACAAAGGATGATAAGCCTAGGTGAGAGTTTGAAAATAATGGTATGATTTTTTTACATCATAATATTACCTTAAAGAGTATAAAAACTCCAAACTATATGTAAACCATGCTTATACAAGTTTTTTCAAGTAAGCAAACATATAGGCCAAAAAGGCACGTTTGATTTTTCAAGTAAAAATATAAGTTCATAGTGTTTTTATATCATGGTAAATACCCCATAATTATATTTTAAATAATTTATATTCATGGGAAGAGTCATTTTCATCCTAGAGAATAATATCATTTTTTGCATTTCCAAACACCCTTCCAAGCCACTTGTTCAAATGCTCATGTCTTTCACCATGTGAGGAGTTTGGCCAAAAATTCTTAGTATGTTTTTGTTATCCCTATGAAATTATAATTATTTAATAATTTATGTTAATTTATGGGATATAATATATGAACAATTTCTAAGAGCGTAAGTAGTCCAGAATGCAAGTAAAACCCTATAAGCAGTCTTCCTCCATGTGATAACTTTGCATATCTTTTGCATGGGAATAAAATATTTTTAGGGATGTTATGGGGTCTATTTACTAGGGGTGTAAATTTAATACACATAAATTTAAATATTTTTAGATTTGGATTTATGTACTTAGTCATCATTTGGAAGATTCAACTTCAAAACCCTTCGAAACCTTCCGAAAACTAGTTTTGAAAAAAGTTGTTTTTATTACCATAAAATAACCATGGATAAACCTAAAACATACTGAAATTTAAATTTATCTTAGAGATTATTATATAATTCCCAATTTTATGTAGGGAGTTGTATAGATCAAGGCATAAATCATGTTTTTTATGGAAAAAATCATTGGAAATGAGGTACAAGGTTGTTTACATAAAAACAATTCATCAAGCTAGAAACCTAATACTTTTTATTCATCCTAAAACATTTATTTCGTCATAAATATTCTTATAATTGTCCCTAGTAGCTCAATCAAAATGGCCACTCTATAGGAAAATGGGGCAAAATGGACCTAATCAACCTTATTGACTAAATGGTAAGAGTTTCTTCATCAAAATCATCTATCTCAAGGTATGAGGGGTTATTATAGGTAAAATTCTCCTTTTTTTGAAGGTTTCATGTTATTCCTTGTAGATTTATGGATTTTCAAGTGCCAAAAGTAGGTTGCTAGGCTAGTCAACTTAGTAGGCTTATTTAATCAAATAAGCAAAGAGATTTATCATTAGATGGATAGCAAAGAAGCTTACATAGAGTTTCCATACTACATATCTAATCTTAACATGGAGTTTCATGCACATTTTCATCCTTTAAGTTCCATTTCATGTAAGGAGGATCCAAGTGGAGTTAACTAGACTTGAACTTCTAATCATCACTTTAGTTGACTAATTAACTAGATCATGCATTTACTCATGGTTATCATGTAAGTATAGGCTTTCAAATAGTTCCATCTCAACTTCAAGATTGATTTAAGGCATCCAAGTTGGCATATTATCATGCAAGGAAGGCTCTTGACTTTTCAAAATGGGCTCACCACTTTTTTGATGCTAAATAAGAGCTTCATACAAGACATGAAGACAAAAGGATATTGATTCAATACTTTATTATCATTTTGTAATTGAAATTAGACTAGATTTCATATGGATTTGATCTCCTCTTTTTTTTTTAATGCCAAAATTGGCTTATTATATGTTATTTATATATATTATAGGATTTTAAGCCATTTTCAAAATCCATTATTTTTTTGGCAAGACCAAACTTTGCCAAATTTTGAGTTTTGTAACCATTTTAGAGAAATAAAAGACTATTTTTAGTTTTCCATTATTTTGGTATAGTGTGTTTATATTGGTTTGATTTGCATATACAGTATATCTTTCTCCCTTGTGAAATCCTTATCTCACCTAGTTACTAGTAAGATAGTTTATGTAGGTCATGTTTTAGTGTTTGACGTCATTTGGTTGAGTTAATAATGGATCAAAGTAGCTGGTTAGTGCCTTGAATTAGGCCTATTCCATAATTTCCCTTAGACTTTGATCAACTAATAAAAATTCTACATGAAATATTGATGAATAAGAGTATTAGAGTTGTAGGATTCAATGTTTTGCCTATCTTATTAGTGTTTTAAGATATCAAAAAGACTGGATGAACTAACTATATAGGTGTATCACCAATAGTAGAGTAGGATTTCCCTTTTAGTTTTTTCTCTCCCTTTTCATCCCAGTAATTAGTGGTTAGTAAGTAGTGCATATTGATACATCAAAGGACCTAGCCTCATTAAAATTTAGAGGTTTGGTATAAGTTTAGGTGTCCCACACCTCAAATCATTCCAATATTAGTTTAGGTGTGAAGGATTTTTAGAGAAAAATCTATCAACCTTCAAGCAGGGTGCTATCTAGATAGCTAATAGTTTTGGCATGCTCGATGGGAAATGAATTCAACTATTAGAGAAAATGTTTACAAAATATCAATTCAAAACTAATTTATAGTACTCATGTGGCCCTTATCTCAAGGTAAATGGTGCATTAATGTTAATAATTTGAGTTATCTTTATGACTTTCTAGGATATGGAAGCCTATAGAGAATAATTTCATCATTTTTCTCCCTTTTAGCATTTATAGTATGATCCTCATGATCCATACCATGCCTCTCATGGCCCATATCAACCATATGAAGAATATATAGATACTTATCAATAGTATGAAATCTCAAACCAATCTTATAACCATGATCTATACATATCATCCTCATCCATATGAGCTTTACCCATTCCAAGATTAACCACCCTTCCAAAACTATGTAAATTTTAATAATGAGATAGAGGAAATAAATATGCTAAGCCAAATTATTGCTAAAGAGATATTAGCCTACAAATAAGAGTTATTAGATAACCAATCTTAGACTCAAAGGCTAATACCTTTTGCTTCCCCATATCAATATCCTTGGATTCCATGTACATCTCAATAAGAAACATTCCCAATCATTCCTCAAGCTACAATACATTCAATACCAGAGGCTCAACCTTCACCCTTTGCTCCTCAAAATCCTAAATCCTTTCATTCTTTGAAAGGAATTCAAGAAATAGTATAGAAAAGAGGAGAGGTTAAAATTGTTCAAGTTTAATAGCCTCAAGAGCAAAATTAGGTATCTATGGCACAACCATTAGATCTTTCTCATATTATTTAGTACTTTTAGGGATTGAATATGCCTATCCTAGAGAAGGAACTTATCCTTTCTAAAGTAAGATAAGAATTTTTAGGTAATATAGATAGAGATAAAATAATTTTGCATGAACATAATGAGGAAATCATCATATACACACTTAGTTTCAATGAAGGGATTGATCCATTCATACAAGTTTTATAATAAATTTAGATCAAAGAGGTTGTTGCTATGATTGAATATTAGTTAACAGTATAAGATGAAATTTAAGAGAAAATAACTTTAATTGTTCAAGTAGAATGTGTTTTCAATGAACTCATTGATCTGACAATGGCTTCCATCCATCATAGATAAAAAGAGCTTGTAAAAGTGATAGAAAATGATTATCAATCAACACAAGAAGGCAAAAATAATTTACAGCCTTATGATCACAATGAAAAAATTCCAATTTCACTTCAAATTGATGATAAAAGGTCTTTATATTTGTTTGGCATCTTGAATTTAGGTTATTATTTACTTGAATGTGGCTCAGTGTAGGTTGAGAGAAGCTCTATCATCAAACACAAAGTAGTTGTTCCCTTAGGAGATGACATGTTTGAGTATTTCAAGCATGGTTATCAACCTCTCTAATCATCTTCATATACTTGTCTACTTTTAGAAGATAATTATGAATATAAATATCTTAAATATGTCATAAAATCAAATCCATCTCTCTTATAGGTCAGCCTTGTAGATATGACAAAGGAGATACAACAAGCTAGTTTTCATAATCATGATCAACAATTCATAAAATTACAATTGAAGATGTTATTAAAAAGTATAGGAATATAGGAAAATTATTATTAGTTCTAGGATCTATACCCTCAATCAATGTACCTGAGATTTGAGGTTAGAATCTTAGCTGCATCAACAAGAAGATATGAGAATCCAATTTGTCTTGGTTATAGAAGAGAGCTATCAAGAGATGGTAAAGACATTTCAAGGATCCATGGTGTATCAAATAGTTTTCCATTTTATCTTGGAGAAAAGAATATTAATTTAGGTTAGCTTTTATAGTTTATATTTATCTAATAAGTGAGTAACATAAGCAACAATCTACTTCCCTATCATTGTTTTCCTATTTTCCATAGGTTAGTTTTCTCTACTTTCTAGTTTAGTTGTGTTTTCATTTAGTTTTATTGTGTTACTCAAAAAAGGTGTCTCAAAGCCAAAAATATTCTATTTGCCAATGGAATTTGGTGAGTTATTTTGACCATCAGTCTAGTTAACTCCTGTGAGTCACCAAAAATGTTGGTAATTTGGCCTATAAATGTCAAATACCAACCCTTATAGTTCAAAAAATTTCCTAGCACTACATAGGCCATTAAAACTAGTTTGAAACTAAGTAATTTTGCTTAAAATGAAAATTTTACATATTCAAATGTCAAAATTGGGATTAAAATTTTATTAAATTACCCTCATTTACCTTTAATTATATTAGAAAATATGACTTTATCCTTATTCTAAAGTTTCAAATCTTAAAAAAGTGTTTTCATATGTTGTCTAAGGCATAAAAGACCCCAAGTCACCCCACACATGTAAATTTACCTATTTATAATATGAAACATGATTAAAATTTTATAATTTTTTATGTACTAGCATGTATTTCTTTTAAAACCTTATTTTTCAAGTAGTGGAAGATTAACTTGGCTTTAAAAGATTTAAAAAAGTGGCTATTTCCTTCCCTTTTCAAGAGCATAGGATGGATCTTTACTTATTATATACACCTACATTAGATAATATCAATAAAATTAAATTTAATATATGAATAATTTTTTTCATGGTGTTTGGATGCAAGATAGGCCCTAAACTGGTCCTTTATAAGCACTTTATTTCTTTGCACAAAGTGACCTGCTTGCAAGTTTTTTGATGGTACAATCTACTGGATGAAGATGAAGGTATGAATTTTGGGGTGAAAACATTAGAATAAAAGGGATTCATCATATATTAAGTGGGGTTTTAATTGTATTTTCCATGTTCATTAACCATCTAGTTGAATACAAGGCAATTTCTTTAGCCTTACAACCAAAAAGTTGACTAGTTTTCCTCAATTTCTCCTCTCCTCTCCTGGGTAGAATTTCATGAAAATATAAGTTGATCCATAATATTGGTGACATAATATACGTATCCATGGATTTATTTATATTTTATTCATTCTTTTCATGGTCAAATAGATAAAATAAAAATAGCCAATCCAAATCTATAGTATAACATGCTTTCAAGGAGAAGTTGTATGGTCATGGAAGAAGGCATCCTTAATTTTCATAAATGAATGTTTGTAGGGTTTCCATAATTTTTTTCATGTTTTAAATAAATATTTTTCAATAAATCCTCAAAAATATCCATTTCTAAGCCATCATGTGCTCTCAAGGTGTCTCTAAAGGGCCTAGTTTTGCATGGTTTAAGGAATTTTGCATAGTTTATAGTTTTTTTGGAGAAAACTATGTTTCATTTTATTTGTGTAGCTTCCCTCCAATGGTATCCAATTTCATTTGTTATGATCATTATATGTTCATATTTTTATATGAATCCTCAAGTTGGTCTTGGCATACCTCTAATTTCTTGATTCCCACTTCCACTCTCATTCACCCCATACCATAACCATACTCTACATTTTCCACTATGTTTTCACTTCTTTTCCATCTCCACTTTCATGTTTTCATCATATTTCACCATATTTCACATCTCTATTAACCCATTTTCCATGAAATCTTGGTCAAGGAGTCAAAGGTGGATCAACACCAACTACAAACATGAGAAGAGGGTATAGGCCACTTGAGAAGCACAAGTACAGCCAAGGAAAAACACCTTCATTTGTACCTACATTCAAACCCCCCAATTAAAGCCACAACCAAGGGTTATGGAAGGAGAATAAATTATGTAAGCCAAGGGTTTGAGATTTCACAAGGTTTTAAGCAAGTAAGGTAGGGTTTTCTAAAGATAATGCAACCTTGAATGGAGGCAAAGGGAAAATGTTAAATTATAGGCAAAAAATGTAACCTACATGTCTATGTAACCACCTACATCAAATAGAGACTTTTGAAACGTTTTGAGACTCTTTGGAACTAAAGGAAAGTCAAACACATTTATTGTGATAAGAGGATTATTATGAAACTTGTCTACTTTTCAATCAAATCTTTCAATAGGGTTTAAGAGACTAGATATGACCTAAAATAGGCCTAAGGAATCATATGCAACTAGTATAGGGCTTGGGAGTCATAGGAACAATGACCTATAAACACTTTCACTTACAAGTCATACTTATAATTTGACATTAGTGGATGTGAAACAGTGACCTAGGTCTCAAATGGAAGTCATATGCTCTAGATATCACTTCATGATATCCCAAGATGCATTGAGCCTAATAGTAACTTTAGAGGTTTATAAATACATGACCAAGCTTTTGTCAAGACATGATAGTTTGTATAAACCCCTAAAATTTAACCTATAGTCAATCATAGGAGGGTATTTTTCATGATGAAAGGGTATTATGTGTTGAAGATATGATTTAGCAAGGAAATACATACAAGTGAATATTAATGAGGGATTTTAAGGAGAACCTTGATCCGTACATATCAAAGACTATGTAAAAAGCACCTACAACCCTAAAGTACCATACTGGCCTATGTTGTGACTGTGTGAAGGCTTTTTTGGTAGTAAGGAGTGATTTTCCATGAAATGAGGCTATATCAAGCATAAAAAAACAAATTAGCATTGATTTTATCATTCTCATGAAATTTGAAATGGAAAAGAGATTAAACTTGAATAAAGGGTAAATAGGAGTCCTAAAGTCACCTACAACTCCAGTAACCTATAGTCCTTCCTAAGCATAGTTCTTCCATTATAAGCTCTAATGAAAGAATCATTAGGAGAAAGGGTTTGAGATTTCAAGACTGCTATGAAACCTATTGATATTTTTTGAATCATCATAAGATCTTAGACTCCACCTTTGACCTTCTCAAGTTCTAAGACTTATATTTGGTCCATAAAAATATGGAAATACAAAAATAGTCATTTGAAGAAAGCCTACTTAAATGGGTTTCTAATGATATGTCCTATGTAACTCAATGAAAATTAACAATCAAGACCTTCATCAATTCTGATAAGATAGTGCCAACTCAAGAGTGAAGGTACATAGTAGAAGTATAATATACAAAGGATTGATAGTATAGGGGCCTAAAACGTTTATAGAAGGGTCAAAACATGATAGAAATAGGGGTAAAGGATGGTTTCAAGCATCTTGAAAGGACTTGAGATAATTCAATATGAATTTGATATTGAAAACCTCTAAACACCATGAAATCAGCTCGAACAACATGAAAATTCAGTCATGTATGCACATAGTCCATGCAAAAGGGGTATTTTCGAAGGAAAATTGAAGTTTTTGGAATCTAAAAGAGGAATTAGGACCCAAAATTTGGTGTTATAATAATAATTAGTTGAGGAATCATCATACCAATTTTCAAAATCATTTGATAAGTGGAAATGCTCACTATTTTGTCACAGTCATCAACATGTATTTTTTAGGTCACCATTAGAGTAGGCAGTGTTTTGAGATGACAAAAAGGATGATAAGCCCAGGTGGGAATTTTAAAATCATAGGATGATGTTTTTAAATCCTCATAATACCTTAAATAATTTCAAAACTATAAACTATATGTAAACCATGCTCATATAGGCTTTTTTAAGCAAGCAAACATATATGCCAAAAAGGTAATTCTAATTTTTCAAGAAAGAATATAATTTTATAGTGTTTTTATATCATGGTAAAAAAATCCATAATTATTTTTAAGGAATTTATAAATAAGGTAAATTCATTTTCATCCTAGTGAGGAATTTTAATGTTTGAAGTTCCACACACCCTTCTAAGCCACCTGTTTAAATGTTCATGTCTTTCACCACATGAGGAGTTTGTATGAATGATATTATTATGTTTTTAGTACCCCTATTAAATTATAATTAATAATTTACTTTAATTTAGGGGCTATACTTTATGAACAATTTCTAAGAGCATAGGTAGCACAAAATGCAAGCAAAACCCTACAGGTAGTCTTCCTCCGCATGACAACTTTGCATATATTTTGCATTGGAACCAAATATTTTCATGGATTTTAGAGGGTATATATACTATAAATAAATGTAAATATTATTTTATTTATGGGTTTGTAATTCATGAATCATTATTTGGAAGATTCAACTTTAAAACCCTCCCAAGCCCTCAAAAAACTAGTTTTGCAAAAAGTTGATTTTCTTGCCATCAAATCATCATGGATAAAATTGAAACATATTAAAATGTTAATTTAAATTATATATTATTATATAAATTCAAATTTTATGTATGGAGTTTTATGGGCATAAATCATGTTTTTTTGTGGAAAAATAATGGGAAATGAGGTACAAGGTTGTTTACATGAAACCAATTCATAGAGATGGAAGGCTGAGACTTGTTGTTCATTATAAAATATTTATTTGGTTATAAATCTTCCTATAGGTGTACATAATATCTAAATAAATGTGGCCACTCTATAGGAAAATGGTGTAAAATGGGCCTAGTCAACCCTGTTGACTGAGTGGCAAGATTTTCTTCATAAAAATCATCTATCTCATGGTGTGAGGGGTTACTAAATGTATAATTCACCTTTTTTTTGTAGGTTTCATATTTTTACTTGTATATTTATGGAGTTTCAAGTACCATAAGTAGGCTTATAATCCTAGTTAGATTAGCAGGCTTGTTTAATCAAATAATCAAAGAGATTTAGCATTAGATGGCTATGAAAGGAGCTTACATGGAGTTTCCACACTACATATCGGATACTAATAGGGATTTTAATGCACATTTTCATCTTTCAAGTTCCATTTTATGTAAGGAGGATCCAAGTGGATTTAATTATCCTTGAACTTCCAATCATCACTTCAACTGACTAATTGACCAGATCATACATTTATCCTTGGTTATCATGTAAATAAAGGATTTCAAATACTTAAAAATTAACTTCAAGCTTTATTTAAGGCATCAAATTTGGTGTATAATAATGAAAGGAAGGCTCTTAAATTATCAAAATGGGCCCACCATTTTTCCAAGGTCAAAGAAGAGATTCATGCAAGATAAGGAGACAAAAGGATATCAATTCAAGACTTTGTTATCATTTTGTAATTGAAATTAGACTAGAGAACATATGAAGTTCATATCCTCTTATTTTTCCAATGATAATATTGGATTATTCTATGTTATTTTCTATATATTGTAGGCTTTTAAGCCATTTTTAGAATCCATTTATTTTTTTAGCAAGACTAGACTCTACCAAAATTTATGTTTGTAACCTTCTCAGAGAAATAAAATACTATTTTCATATTTCCATTATTCTAGTATAGTGTGTTGATATTAGTTTGATTTTAATATATGGTAGAGATTTCTCCCTTGTCATGTCTTGATCTCACCTAGTTACTAGTATGTTAATTTATGCAGGTCATATTTTATTGTTTAATACCATTTGGTTGAGTTAACAATGGATTAAAGTGGTTGGTTAGTTCCTTTAATCATGCCTATTCCATCATTTCCCTCATTATTTGATCAACTAATCAAACCTCAACATGAAATACTAATTCATAATAGTCTTGGAGTTGTAGGATTTAATATTTAATATTTATCTTATTAGTTTTTTAAGAGCTCAAGAAGAGTAGATGAACTAGTTATATAGTAGGATTTCCCTTTTAGTTTCCTTCTCTCTTTTTTCATCCCAATAATTTGTAGTTTAGTAATTAGTGCATAGTGATGCATCAAAGGAGCTAGCCTCATCAATATATAGAGGTTTAGTCTAAGTTTGAGTGTCCCACACCTTATATCATTCCAATGTTAGTCCAAGTGTGAAGGAGTTTTAGAGGGTGTTATCTAGATAGATAAATAAGATGTCATCATCTATTGTATAATAAACAAGGTATTATTAAGGTTATCAAGTGTTTTAGGTGTTTGAGTTTTTATTAAGTCATTTAGGGTGTTGTTTCTTCCTTACAAGTAGGTACTTGTTAAAGCCTAGCTGAGTTGGTGCTTAGCTAGTTGGGGTTGGTGCTCCAAGTGAAGTGGGTGATTCACTAAAGTTTATTTTTGTCTTATATTAATGTATTCCATTTACATATATCAATTTTTTTTCATCCCCTTGAGGTTTTCCAACATATATGGTGTGTTTAATTATGCAATCTTGTTTCATGCTTGTATAGTTAATTATTTATGCATTGCTTGATTTATATGATTGATGATTGCTTAAGTAGAATTGATAAGAAATTTTGAAGACTGATTCAACCCCCCCTTTTAGTCATTTCACTTCCAACATTACTCTAATTAATATGTTGTTTGTATAAAATGCCATGGTGCCTACTCTAGCCAACATGGAGTAGTCATGTTGGGAACCATGGGGGTACATGTGGGTTAGAATTGGATGATGAGAAAATGTTTAAAATAAAATTAAGCCTAATATTAGTAAATGTAAGTTGAAAAGAGTTAGTGTGATATTAATATAATAGGATTAGAACAAAAACTAAAAAAATACAAATGATGGAACTAAATAAGATATCTAGAATTAATTAAGGATGGGAGTAAACATAGGGAAGAAAGTGATAGAGATAGAAAGATAAGGAAATAAGATGATAGATATGGAAAGATGTTAGGATAATAAGGGACCAACGATGTCAAAGTATATATAAATGATTTATTTATGGAGATAGTTTACTAGGAAGAATAAGGTAAGTTATTAGCAGAGTTGTTAGATGTAAAGGTAAATCACAGTTAATGGAAGGGTTTTTATCTAGATCAAGAAGGAAAGTTCTTGGGAATAGGTTAGATTAAAATGTATAACTATCACATGTTCAAGTTAAAAAATTTAAAAAATTCAAACTAGAATTCATTCATTTAAAGATTAATCATTCCCCCAACCTAATTTATTATTGGAAAGAAAAATAAGTGCATGAGAAGTGGTGGATACATATTGGTTTGAATCCTTTATAGACTAATTTGGAGAGATAAGTGAAAAAAAAGAAGGTAATAAAAATAAGAAATAAAAGAAGTGGAATTCCTTTTTAAGATACTAGAAAAGATTAGTGCATATTCATCATTATGCAGTCAATAATGCATAATCACCAGTATGTAGTTACCTTAATTCATAGTTATTAGTGTTTAACAACCTATGGTAGTAAATACATGTGTACCACCTCTAGAACTCAATGTAAGTATGCTTATTTATTTAATGGTGTATGTTGGGTCTATGAATCTAGATCAATATTTAGTAATGTGTAATATGAAATGGAATTTTAAAAGGGTAACCATAGATGATGTTAAAAAATGTGAACTCATAGGGGATTTATTAAGATGATACTTAGAGTTAATTTTTAAAATATATGTAAACTCTTTGGACTTTACACAAGTTAAAATTTTTCTAATAACATAGTTAAAATAAAAAAAATGTATAGGTCAACTATCTAATATTTAAAGGAGATTTGGCAGAAGTCTAATGAATCAGTTGTAGAATATGATCAAATATTTTTTGATGTCATGAAAAATAATCATTATGGAATACAAATATAAGGATACTCAATTTTTATAAGGGTTATGACCAAGAATTATATTTTCTATTATACAGAGTTGTGGGGATGCTTCCTTAGCTGGTTCCAAGGTTGAGGCCAATATAGATTAATTCATGATAAGAATGTATGAGATACAGAAAAAAATATAATTCTAAATTAAGATTATGGTTCAAAAAATGTGGATAGGGAGGACATCATATAAATTATTGTCCTAAGGTTATAAATGATTTTTTTAATATATGTAGGGTAGTAGTATATGTGAATTCCAAGTGCCAAATTTTACAACACTAAATATAAAAAACATATGGGTTATTTTTAAATCATTATAATTTCACTAACTATGACGAAAATAATTACCAAGCATTAAAATAATTGAAGGAAGATATAATAAAGAATATCTTGGTTGTGGCAACACAACAATTACCAATTGTGAAGTAGGAGATTTTAGGACTAGAAGTAGAGATGATAAGAGTGAATCTAGGTAGTCCTAGATGGATGCCTTCATTACCCTAGTATAAACTAGAAGCTCTGGTAAGTTCTAATAATACATCATCTCTATATTATAAATATTCTACTCAGTATCAATAGCCTCAGACAAATATGATTGTTCAACAATAATTAAAAAATTAGGCTCTGATTTCCTCTTAGCACCAATATGAGGGTTATGATGCACAATAATGATAACAAGGAGGGTATGTTAGAAAATAGACGCAAGACTAGGGATACCCAAAAAAATAGAAGTGGATACATGGGAGATTATAAGGAGGATATCATGGGGGATATCAAAGAAGATGTAATAATTAAAAACACCAAACTTGAACACCTATGCAATGTTATCTATTTGGAGCATACAATCACTATGCAAGGAATTTCCATACGATCCACATATATAGATATATTATGTATGCTATAGAGTTGAATGTTAGAAGTAAATATAATATTGTCCATTTATTGAGAAACAAAGGAAGGAGAGGTTAGTGCATAATGTAAACATGATTAATGTGAAACAAAATAAGAATAAATTTGTATAAGCAGTCAATAGTAAAAAAAGAGAAAAATAAGGATTAACACCAATAGAAATGCCACAAGATCAAGGGATTATAAATCTATAGAAAGACAAATATATTGATCCTAATACTAAAATTAATTTGATGTCCTAAGTTTCACATGTATTGTAAGAGATCCAACAACAACCATCTTGTGAAGGTGATAATGAATCCATTGATGCTCAATGATACAAACAAATTGTAAGAATCATGAGACATGAGGGTGTTATGGCTACCTTGATAGACTTGATGAAGTTACTTAACACCCTACATAATGAAGATATTTCATAAAATGTCACTAATATCTTACATAATATTCTAGAGTGTGCATAATGATGTAAACATCATATTTACAAAGTAGTATGGTATGTTAAGACTAAAAAACCTTGGGATGTTGATTCTTATATGGACATTGAGATGGATGGATATGAGATTTTGAATGTAATATTTGATTGTTGTAGCATGGTAATTATGATTCCTTGATAAACTTGGTAAGACATTGGTTGACCAACATTAATATCTAGTCCATTTATTCTTAGTTTGATGGATTATGGTAGGGTCAAACCCATTCTAGATATAGAGGATGTTGAGATTAAAGTAGATGAGCTCAGTTTTCATGAAGATTTTTAGGTCATTTTTATGAATATTATAGAGACCCATTATCCTTTTTTAATATATAATAAATCATAATATGATGGCCAAATTATCATTAAAACTATGCATAACTAGTTAGAGATGCATCAAAGAGATAAGATAATAGTTATACATCTTAGTAAATCTTATCAAAATTAATATATCATCCTAAAAGAGCCATATTATCCTTATGCCTATGGGGATAATAGTTGGTTTAAGGTTAGAATAGGTGAAATTAAAATTTATATGTGACCTATAGAGTATCAATTTGGGAAACTATGTACTACATAGTAAGAAGATGGACTAGTGTATAAACTTACTATAACACAGTGTTCAACCATGAAGGTTCAGCTAGAAGAATGTGTTTCTCTACTAGTGCACTCTCCCATGAAATGTAAATTATATTTAATATATAATATAGGTTTAATAATAATTTATAATATATAACCTAATATAGAGGGTGTTATACCTTGATAACTGGCATCATCCATAAGTGGTGACTCAAACACTCATATGTTGAACTAGGATTAGAAAGATCATAAGATACGACCTCTACACATAGTGTTCATTGATGATTGATAGATAAATAAATAAATTTTGATATATGAACTTAATAATTTTATAATGAGGATTTAAAAACATGTTATAAAGGTGGATCAATGAGTTAGTCCAATCAACTATGTGTTAAAAGGGACTACTACAACTTGGTGGACATTACATAGAAATCTAGAAATCCATTAGGAGGAAGCATGTGAACTTTTACATTCAATATTATATCTATGAGATAATATGAATTTATAATGACCTTTATTTTAGTAAGTTAAATTCCCTAAGTTACACATTCATTAGTGTGTATATATGGAATGTGCAAGGAGTATAACCAATGTATTGGGTGCACATTTGAAGTCATATATTGGCACCTTTACCAATAACCTAGTATATGCACCAAGAGCATAGGAGAGAGAGAAATCATTGGGAATAAGTTAAATAAGATTTCATATTAGCTTTTTGTGTTCAAATATGATAATATATCATTGAATAATATCTTACAAAAGCTTAAAATATTTCTATGTCATACACGAGTTGAAGACTTAACCACTAAAATTGAATGATCATCCCAAAAAGAATATGAATAGGATTTGAATTTGGAACTTCAAAATTATAAGGCTAGTCAACAAGAATAATTTCTTGTTAAACCATGTAATAGAATAGTAGAGGAATTGGTAGAGTCTAGTGATAGTTATGGAGATCTAGACATATAAAGTTTATTTAAATCAAAATGTAAAACTAAACCAAAACAAGTTCAAAGTACACATCAAGTTGAATAAGAAAGATTGTGTAACATAAACATCCCATATTAGGAAGGTAATAATATTTTACAATAAGATCTACCTAGTGGTTTCAACAAAGTATATCAAGAACCATGGAAAATAATTAAGGGAAACATTAGAACAAAGGAGTTACCTAATTTTGTGATTATGGGTGACTACTGGGGACAAGAATAAATCTCATAATTTTTTTAATTACTTTAATTATATAAAGATGTATTTAAGACCAAGTTTTCTAAATTAAAAGGTGTCGATCCATTCTTGGGGAATATGCATATAGAATGGAAGGAGTGCACTCAACCCATCAAAAGACACCTATATAGGCTCAATCCCAATTTGAAGATAACATTAAAATTTGAACTAGATGATATGCAAGAAGATATAATTATTTATCCATTTGAAATATTAGAATATGTAATCCCTATAATTGTTTAACCAAAGAAGATAGGGGAAATTTGAATATGTGGAGACTGTCATGTACTCAATAATACCTATATCAATGACCCATTCCCCATATCATTCATAAATGAATATCTTGATTCTATCATATGAAATGAAGTGTGCTCATTTATATATATCTTTCATGGTTACCATTGTAATTTTATTGCATAGGAGGATCAGGCTAAGGCTACCTTCATAACCAAATGGGGATAATTCACATATAAGGTAATGTCGTTAGGCCTAAAGACTGTGTTGGTAGTATTTTTTAGGGTTGTAATAAATGAATTTAAATACTTCATTCATTAATTTATATAATTTTATTTGTATTATCAGGCTATTTTATCTTTATTTAAATAACATTTTTCAAAGATGAGATTAATAATAAAACAATGTTGTGCTTTGTGCATTACTTGAATTTAAACAAGTGTCTATTATTTACACCTTTTGGTGTTATGCTAGGCCATGTAATATTTATAAATTCTAGTTTAATTGATATATATAATATTTTTATTATAGTAGGGATGTCACCTCTAACCAAATTTATATAAGTGTACACATTTCTCATTCATATGGGATACTTCAAAAAGTTTTTGAAAGGATATGTTCTGATATCAATGCCAATGGAGAAACTATTATGAAAAGATACATGGTTTGAGTGGATATTAGAATTCTAAGTGGAGTTAATTGGGATAATAAAAGGATGGTAATAATGTTAATTCTAGTTTTTTTTAACTAGAGGAAGTCATTCCACATACATTTGGATGCTTTTAGTACCACAGTAGGAACTATTTTAGCATAGCCAGGTGAAGGGCCTTGGATCATCCCATAAAATTTACTATCAAGAAGCTATAAACATTATAAAATAACTATAAAAATATTGAGGGAGAGGAATTAACTAGGATGTTTATTCTAAAAAATTCTTTGCAGTACTTGTTGATACACTATTTGAGTTTTTTACAGATCATCAGGATTTACACTATCTAGTTAACAGTTTAATGTTGGGATGATGGATATATTATTTGATTATGATAATGAATTTCAATCATCCATCAATGTTAAGAAAAGATAATAAAATGTGTGGCTATATCATTTGATTAGGTTACACAATGGGGAGGAGCCATAAGAAATAGAAGATGAATCCACATATGTATACTTATTTAGGGGGGTTGTAATCCTAGATAATATGGAAGATATTGAAAATTTATTAGAGAAAGGAAATTTTACTACATAATACATAGAAGTTAAAAATAAAATGGTCATTTGAGCTATTCTTTATAGTATCATCAATGGTTTTTTGTAAAATATAGGCAGTTATCATGTGTTGCAAAGAGTAGGACTACAGCATGAATGACCATAACTTCTTCAAGAAGGTAATCAAAAAATTATAGGGGGTCACTTTTTAGGTGAATAAACTAATATTAAAATCCTCCAAATTGGTCTTTTATGGCCTAAATTATTTCAAGATGCACATAGAGTAATTAAGCATTACAATATCTACCAATGAATGGGCAATACAAATCAACATGAGGAAATTCCTTTGGTTATTATAATCATATAAAAATCATTAAAATAATAGGTAGTTGACTTTATTGGACCTATATCTCCTCTTATAAATATAATTAATTTTTATTGTATCATTACTACAACCAATTACTTCACCAAATGGGTAGAAGCAACTATAGCCCTAAGTTATGGTGCAAAAGATGTTACCAAGTTCCTATATAAAATATCATCATAAGGATTATAATCCTAATCAAACATGTTAGTGACATAGGAACACATTTCCTCAATAATAATATCAAAAATATCATGGAAGAGTTAATGATATCAAATGACAAAAGCATGATTTATCATCCTAAAGCAAATGGGCAGGTTGAATCATCAAATAAGGTATTGGGTAAATTAATAACAAAGATTTATAATTGAAATGCGCTATGCCATCTCCAATGCACATGCTGCCAAAAAATTTGAAATTGGGGATTGACTGTCTGGTGGTCGAAGTGGCTATGGCTTCTAAATCAGCTACGGCTCTTAAACTAGCACGCAAGGGGAGGGATCAGCATGACCCTAAAGAGACTGCTCCTATGGGTGGAGGAAAGTTTCTAGCTGGATGTTTTGCCAACGCGTCTAGATATGGGTTTGAAGCAGGGGGAAGATCTTTCGTGGATGTGGCTACATTTGAAGCGAATCTACATGAAGCTATACCTCGTGCATTATCTGGGCCTTCCCATGCACTGCTAGTAAGTGCTCTAAAACCCACTACGGTAAATCTAGATATGGAAACAGTTGATGAAATCTTTGAAAGGGTAGAAATTTTTTCCTCTCAAGTTGCTATTTTCTGTTTTTGAGGTTTTTGGCCCTCTCTGGCTGATCTACATGGATGGATATCCAAGAATTGGTTGCCACTTATTGAAGACAGTGTTGAAATATTCCCCTGCGTAAAAGGATTCTTTATTGCTATTTTCCGAAGCCCTGAGGACAGAAGGATAATCTTGAGCAACAGTGATTTTTATGGCAGGGTAAATATCCTCTCATGGCCAAATGGTGGCATAAGTATTTTAATTCGATTACGAAAACCTTTAACAAGTTTTTGATTTGGGTTTGGCTCCCAAATCTACCAATACATCTTTGGCATGAATCTATTTTTGAAACCATCGAGAATGCTATAGGAGACTATTTGTTTGTGGATAAAAATACTTCGGTTGGTTACCACTCAACCTGTGCACGCTTTATGGTCGAGATGGATGTTTCAAAGGGCCTACCTGAGGTGATTTGCCTTGATTCCCCAAGGGGAACTTGGACACAAATGCTGGATTTTGAGGGTGTACCTTTTTGGTGCAGAAGATGTCACCAGATGGGTCATTTGGCTGCTCGTTGCTTGGCTAGGATTTCAAAGTCCAGAAGACCACCTTCTTGGTGGGCTGATGCTTCCTCTGAACATTATATAGCTAAACAACCTATGGAAGATTTGGCTAATTCTGAGATTGAAGATAGTATCCATTCTGAGCCGATGATTGAGGAGGAGTCACTGGTGAAAGATTCCATAGATGGTCCTGTGGAGACTGGAATGAATGATCTTTCAAAGCCAGTTGTTGAGGAGGCTTTGGTTCCTCCCCCTATTTTGGAGGATCCACCGAGGAGCCAAAATTTGGTTGGTGTTCATAAGGATATTGCTAAGTCATCTGTATCTCATTGGCTTAATGGATCACCATCTTCTGAGGAATGGATGACAGAGGTAGCTAAGGTAGAGGATGGATGGACTGTTGTGAAGAGGAAGAAGTCTAAACCTTTGGTCCCCGCTCTAGATAAGAATCTTCGTTCGTGTAAAAGGTAATTTAATATTTTTTGAAGGTTGTAGGATGTTGTTCCTGTCTGTTGACGGTCCGTTTTGTGTAGTGCCAGCAAAAACATTTGGTCTTTTCTGTTGTTTTCAGGTTCATGTTTAACCTGGGTTGGTTTGTACCTATTTTGGTGTTTTTTAAACTTCGTTGGGCTTTAAGGTTTATCTTTTTTTTTGTTGTATAGGGTTTCGGGGTCCCTTCAAAACCTACTTTTACCATAATCTAAAACAAAGATTTATAATTTACAAAGGGATGAATGGGAGGATCACATTCCTATAGTTATTTGGGAATGAAAAACAAATTACAAGTGTGAAACATGTTTCACTTTATTTTATCGTGTTTATGGTCTTAAATCAGTAATGCCTATAAAATATATAGTTTTGAGATTATATATTACAATAATTATGAGGCTTGGTGATCACATCTCTCTAAGGTAAATGATATTAGACTTGGTTAGACTGGAGGAAAATAAATCATTATTGACATATACATACATAAAGTAAGTCATAAAGCATGTCATGATTGTAATTGTGATATAAAAAATTATACTCATGGCAAGAAATATTGCTATATGATAGCAAGTTTAGGGCATTCCTAGGAATATGATGCATTAGATGGAAATAACCATATATTATACATGAAGTTTCATAGAAATTTATAATAGTGTTAAAATATCTATAGGGAACTATATTTGTAGGATAAATAAATTGTTGTAGATTTAAGCCTTACTACCTTTTATCTCTATCACATTGCTGATAAAATGAGTGGGTGCTCAGTAACACCATGTAGTTATTTTTTTATTTAATGTTAATTTTTTATTAATTTTTTAGGGTCATGTGTTTTTATAGTGTGATATTTTCATCACAACACATCATAACTAGCAAGGAAGAATTACATTCGTAAGGTGTGATTAAATTCCAAAGATAATCTAAGGAAGGATAATGGGTACCAACTATTGGAGGTTCTGAAATAAGTTTGGGAAGGTGGTAGTGTCATGAAAAATATAGATCAAATTTTTTTTGAATGCATAAAAAAAGTGTTTTGGTAGATAATAAATTAGGCTAAGTAGAAAATAAAAGGGGCCATCGATATTGTGTATTAAATTATGTCTACATGAAAATTTAAATTGGACTGAGTTTTTAGAATCAAAACTAATTAATAATATTGAAAAGGTACTCATATGTACTTAAAAGATTTTTAAACATCATTTTTTGGTCTTGATTTTGTGTTTTACATAGTGAAAATCCCTAGAAGTACCTATTGATGTTGTTACAAAATTTTATCTAGCGAAAACCTTTGAAAACATCATATAGACCAAAATAAGGAAATATTATGAACATTGGGTAGGTTAAACACATAGTGTATTGAGGACCTAGACACAATCAACTTACACCCCTATATTAAATAAGATGTCATGTAGTATCTAGTGCAATATGCATTAGTAACAAAACTACATAATGGGGTGCAAATCAAACTTGATGAGCTAATAACTCCAAATATTATTGTAATGCCATTTTTCATTATAATTTTGGATGCATGAACAAAAGTGTTGAGTTATAAATACTTATCTCTAAGGTTTATGTAACCCTCATGATGTATTCATCCATAAGGACAACAAATAGTGCTATAATGGGCACAAGCTCAATAGCAAACATAAATGCAAGCCCCATTACAAACATCAACAGCCTCATCACAACAAGACAAAGGTAAAATAAAGTCACTTATATGGTGAACATCACCACCACCACTAAAGAATAGGATGTGCCAGACTAAGTAATGGTTGGACAATTCAAATATGATAAGGATAGTAGGCAAGTACAACTTACCAGATCTTGGATTGGAAGAGTAGGAAGTATTGAAGGCTATGTTGGAAGATATTGACAATGATGTATACAACAAAGAGGGAAAAAATGAATTATTTTTTATAAAGTAGTGGGCACATGCCAAGTACATAATCAAGGAAAGACCTCTAGGTTGATATTAATCAACTCCCACCCTCTATTAGTGTTGATACCATATGTCAAGAAGTAATGAAGTGAAATTTGGTGGCTAAAATATTTCAAGTAGATCCAACTATAGGATTATATGTTGTGAATATGATTGATATACCAAAAAAACATATCCAAACATAACCATTGATGTGAAGACCATACACACACCCATCTACCTAACCATCTCAAGTTGTAAGAGAAAGAATAGTGTTTTTAAGGGATCTAGTAGTTTTTATTAGTATAAATCATCACAAGTTACACAATAACAACCTTTATCTCAAGATGTGAAGAATAAAAAATAAATCCTAAATATTCTAGCCACATCTAATAAAAAATACATTTATGGTCAAAGGTAATAGTATGTATTAGTTTATTCTAAAGAGACCAAATATCCAATCAAACTTTACTTTTCTAAATTTAGGGAGGAGCTTAATAAATAACTAGGATGGAGTCATCACTTTAATAGGAAATTTCACAATAAATAAAATATTTAGACGATGTGCAAAGGAAATAAGAGAGGAAGCAAAAAAAATGAGGAACAATGTCATAAGTAAGATGAAGAAGTAAAGGATATGAGGAAGTAGGATAAAGAAGATAAGGTAACAAGTAATCAACATGAGAAAACATGAATAAAATAATAATAATCATAGGATTTGCAACAAAATAATGATGAATAAGAGGCAAAAACTAGGGCTTAGGTTGAACAATAAGAGAAAGATGAGCAATCCAAACAAGTAGTTATTGAGCAATAAACTAGAGATAAAGCTAAGGCTGAGAATGAGAAACAAAAAAGAAGAGGAGGTCAAATCTATAGATAAAACCCAAGAAGCTAAGGATAAATTTGAAGCCAAAATGAGGGCTACAAATGAGGCAAACGAAAAAAATAAAGTTGAGGTAGAGGAAAAATATAAGGCTAAAGCTGAATATAAAGATGAAAAGGAAAAGGTGGACCAAGATAAGGAATATGTAGTAGACAAAACATAACAAAAGTCTATAGAGTAAGTAGGTGTGCAATAGGAGGCTCCATAGACAAAACCATAGATTGTTGGTAGTGGTTGTGAGATGTCCCTACCACATCCACTTGATGCACTACTTTATCAATACCTTTGGGTCAATTCACACTATATCCTATAATAATTTAAATGCCATCCATGGAACTTGAAACCACTTTGATGGAAACATATTTGGATGTTTCTTAATTTCCTATATCTAATCATATAGAAGGCATATTATATTTTAGGAGTAAATTGACCAAAAGGCATCAAAATTGGATCAGTGATTTTTATAAATAGTGGGTAAAAGAAGAATTGAAAAACCATCTTGTAAAGGTATGGTAAATAATTTATGGCACTTATACTACACTATTTACACAAGTTTTTAGTGTAAAGGTTATGTCTGAGGGAAAGTAACTCATGACCTTATTGATTTAACTCACTAATAATTGGTTGGTTATGTAATGCCTAAAAACATTATGCATTCAAGGGCAAGATCTTAGGACTGATACATATGCAATTTGTGATATTTTAAACTAAATGAACAAGTATTAGATACTAATTTACACCAATCCAAATAAATTTCTCAAGTAATGATAAATTGGAGGAAACATTTCAAAAAATATCTAGTTGTTGTACAATCAGAGTTTGATACAACAAATAAATCCAAAGACATGATGGATGATCAAATGGTTACTACATTATAAATGAGTATTTCACTTAAGAAAATGTTGGATTCTATGATTCTACCATGAAAAATCTTTAGAATTGGAATAATGAGATAATGTGAAACACATTTCTAGTCATTCAAGATCAAAGGGATACAGTGTAATTATATGAACTAGTGTTGGATATTTAGCTAAATATGTTAAATGCAAAAACATTAATATCCATTTTTGAAGATGATGATGTGTATAATTTGATGTTTATCTATATTCCATTGTGTATCTTGATTTCCTTGGTGCACAAAGCCATGATAGACTAAAAAATGTTAAATCAATATATTTCCTAGGTTGATGTTTTCATTACTCAGCTAGTATATCAACCTAAATTTTTTCCACCCTAGAAACTCCAACATCTTATACAATAGAATAAGATAGATGTGCAAAAATAAATAAAAACTCAATAGTATAAAAACCCACCAATAGACCCTAAACATTTAAAGATCTAGCCTCACCAAAAGTAGAACCAATAGTAGATCAAACAACTCTGTAATCACTCTAAAACACATGACCAACATCCCAATAGGTAATTTTCAGCACAATTTTATAATTTTTAAAATATTTTTAATGTTTCTAGATAGTGTTAAGCATTAGAAGAGGGGATATAATGGTTGAAAACCCATAAAATGTGGACACCTAATTATGCTAGTCTCTTAAAAACCTTAAAGTGTGGTATTTGAGATGCTACTTATTTTAAAACCTAAAATGGTGCATAATTAGTGAAAAATGGGTGAAAACTAGTAAATGACACCTAAATAAATAATTATACTAGTGTCCATGACTCATCCTCTCAGCTTCAACATAGACTTAAATATGTGACTTTGTCTTGGGATGAGACAATAATTTAAATCCCAAAAAGTGTTGGGTATGGATTGAGGACACTAATATCCCAAAGTATAATTGGTTAGACAAGTGTCCAAAGTATATGATTTTGTATTTTATATAATCTTTTAGTTTTATGCAACCTTGTAAGCATAAGATGTAGATTCGATAATATGTTATCTATCCTTGTGGCATATCAAAAGATTGGAATGTAAAGAGATAATGATCTATAATTTTATATGAATATCACTCTTTTGTAATGAAAGATTCCAATAATGTGTGTTACAGATTAATGAAATAATTATATTATGATTTTACTAAGAATATTTCATCTATATTAAGTGTGTATTGAGTACTATGTTTGCCTTTAAATTTATAATTTGTTATAGTTATACAAAAAATAATTATGTGTTATTTTTATGTTTCTATGAACTGATGAACCTGAGTCTTTAACCAATGCTTTAGAATATTGAATTATTGGATTTTTTTTGTATTTTCTCTCTACTATTCAAGTTATCCTTGTAATTAACATGTTCTAGAGTTTTCCAAGAACCTATACTAATAAAGAAAAAGAAAAAGAAAATAAGCATGTCGAATATAGAGAATAAGTTAGAGAGAAGCTAAATATGATAATAAATTAGAAGAAAAAGAAAAGTATTTAGATACATTTGACTAGGAGCTCACATCTCCCACTTGGGGAGTATGTTGCAGGAACATCATCAACTTTATGTAAATATGTTGATAAGTCTATGTTTGGTAATGAAGATCAATATGAATATATTTAATGCTTTGGAAAAATAATAACTTTATGTTATGGGCCATTTAACACTTTTTTATGTCATTTAAGTTATTACAATCTCAAAAAATTGTTCTTTAGAGCAATACTAGATTTTACCACCAAAACGCTAAATTTGAATATTTGAATTTGAGTGTTCCATAGTTTAATGGGTTAGAAAAAGTTTGGGAGGGACGTTAGATATATAAAAACATGTTGTAAATGTTTATTAACCCTTAATTTAATTTAAATACATATAATAATGAGGTCCAACATAGTGGAAGACTAAATGAAGCATATGCTAAGTTGAGGTTGAGTAGTTGAGAGATTCTTGTTGACTAAAACAAGAAAACCTAAGTTGAGACAAGTGATAGGCTTAAAATCATGAATAATATTAGCCAAGATATAATAATAAAGAAAAGGGAAGATAATTATTAGTGTGTGATCAATGAAATTTAGGTTTGATTAGTAGGTTCAATAATATTAGAGAGGAGGATTATTAGTTGTATGTATTTAAGTCTACAAGTAGTTAATTTGAAGAGTATGAATAATTAGATTGAAATATATTAATAAAAATCTTGTTATGAGGTTTTCATATATTTTATATTATCTAAAATATGTTATTATATGTTATATATTCAATTTTATATTGTTTCATGGTTTGTAAATAAATTTGACTTACAAAATGTGAAGAAATAGGGTAATGTTTCAATATATTTGAGGGTAAATAAATATTGATATATTTTTTATTGTTATGTCTAAAATAAAAAATTATATGGAAAAATAATAATGTGTAGGTAATAATCAATTGAAAGTAACTTTTAGTAACAAATTAATAGAGAGAATCATCAACACTCATGTTGTTAGGTCCATAACACTTGAATCAATTTGTAACAATTGAAAAGTGAGAAGTTTCTTATATTCTTTTGAGATAGTTTATGCATGAAGATCATTGAAAAAGTAAGGATGGAATGTCAGGGACTTGATACACTATAAAATAATATTTAAAAGCTATTATAATCTAATTTAGGCTTCAACAATATCTCTCAAGTCTGTATACATATACAATCTATGATAGTTACAAGGAGAATGAGTTATTTTAATTATTTTATGATTGTATAAAACCTGATGAGTGTGTGTAGTAGTATAATGAGGTCATACAATTATTATTACAATTTTGAAGAAGAAATTAAAGTCTTAAGAAGGTGATTTATGAATTTTCATATGTTCTTAAGCTTGTGTATTATTACAACTAGGGTTTGAAGATAAATAACCCTATATCTTGAAATTTGATTGATAAAAATTCTAAAACTTAGTAGTATAGTATATATGGGTATTTACGATATTTTTATTTTTTAAAAATTAATCCATATATAAAGAAAGGTAAGTACATTTTAGGATGTACAAGACTATAATTAGGCCTTGAAACCTTGTTAGTAAGTTCTAAATGGAAGACAATTCTTAAAAGATCAATCCTCACTACATAAAATTTGTAAGGGAGTTATGGGAAGATGTTTGGGAGACTATAGAAATAGTATCAAGTTTTTATAATATGTATAATAAAATTTATGGAAGTTGTAAGCTCTATAGGCCTATATATATTCTTAGAAACCCTATTTGTTTATCCTCATAGATGAATCAAATCTTAAGAAAGGTAATGATATATACCTAGGGATATGATATATTAATGTATATGGGTTGAAGGAGATGATGACTTATGGTACACATCCCCCTTAGTTAGTTATTTGGATCCAATATATTAGGATAATTGAGTAACTTGTGGAATTAGTGCATTGGGTAATGGTCAACCTATATTGGGATTAGGAGGTTACCCATCCATTGCTAGTTAGATAGAGGTCTATATAAAGGAGATTATTATCATTTTAAAGGAATCAAGTAATAATTGAGTATTATATTTTGTATAAGGATATTGCAGGTTGTCCCCTTGAAGTGACATTGTGGAGTTATTCCTTCTTAAAAGAGTATTGTATGATGTTTACCTATCTTAAAGTTTTTTTATTTCTAAATATATTGATTATTTTGGAATCTTGTCCCACCTATATCTTTTGTGTTTTATTTATCTACATTATATTCTACATATTTCTAATTAGTATAAGTTTGGATCATAAAAAGTGGTATCAAAGATTCAATTTTGGTGATTTGTGTGGGATGAAACCCTAATTTTTTGAAATCATTAATATATTACAATAATTTGTGATTTTTTTCACAATTTGTTTAATGAATATAGATAATATTTTAAGGAATTCCTAGTAAAAAAATCAATATTCTATGATTAGTTTTGAGGAAGTTATTGATATTTTATAGTTTGCAATAATTTTGTCATATCTTTCAAAATATAAGGAATTTGTCTATGAAATTTTTATGATACTTTATTAAAATATAGGAGTCATATAGTACAAAATTTAGAATTTTTTGAAATTTTTTTTAGTTATATATTTCAATTTTATTATTTTTCATAGATTTGCTCTATAGGCCAAATTTTTTAGTAAAGTTCAATGTCATACTTGGAAGATATATTAAACATTTAGGACTTTTTGAATTATTTTTGAATTATTTATTGACATTTTAGGTTATTTCATTAACCCTAGTTTTGTTTTTGTGGATCATGAAGGTATAAGTGTTTTTTAGGGGATGATGCTATTGATGCTAGAGAATGGTGGATCCTTTATAAGGAGAATAATAATCAAATAATTTTTTAGCAAACATTTTTATCTCTTTCTTTCTCTGGGCTTGTGTAAAAATGGTTTAAATAGTTAAACTTCACATAAAGGTATTCTTCATGGGAATAAATAGAACAAATTTTCTTAAATGGATGGGATATAAAAGAAAAAGAGGATGCATAAGAGGAAGAAAATAATGATGGTAATGAAGATGATAATGGAGATGATGAAAAATAAAAATCATTGGAATAAAATAATGACAATGAGGAAGAACATGTAAGTGGTGATGAAGAAGAAGAAATAGAGCATAATGATAATGAGGAGAGTATAGATGGTCCAAAAGGAAAGGCAGAGAATATCAAAGAATAAGAAGAATAATTGGATGATAAAGGTTCAAATAATTTATCTCCAAATAAGTCAAAGTCAATTTTTTAGTTTCATGGATGCATTCAAAAGAATAAGGTTATTTTGAGCATAAACCCTACCAGTAAGTATGACTTCGTCAACATGGATGTGACCCAACATCTACATGTTCAACCAAATAATATCAAGGAGGTTTAATTAGATGGTAATAATATTCCAATGTTTTAATATTTGAATATCATTATGGAAAAATATGTTTTACATCAAAACATTTGTGCTTTGGATATGGATAGCGTGGATATGGTTCTTGGACATCCATGGTTAGAAACTTTAGAAACAATCAATATTAATGTTTAGAAAAAGTTCACAAAGTTTTGGTATAAGAAAAATAAGGTCACTTTATAAGATATCATAGTGTGAAAGGAAACAATAATATTCAAGGTAGATCATGGGGATGAGATGAGAATAGATGACAAAGAGCATGAGGAAGATTCAAATGACATAGATGAATAAAAAATATAAGTAGAAATGGAAACTTCATATACTCAAGAGACAAAGATAAAATAAGGTGGAAGAGGTAGAATAAAATGTGGATAATGTCAAAGTATCAGGAAAAGTTGAGGTATATAATCAACCAAATCATCATGAGAAGAAACAATCATGGAGACATGTGATAAAGTGTCATAACAACAAGCACTTTGGCTATATATGAAATCAAAGTTAAAATAACTATGGATATGCATGGAATCAAAAGAAGAACTACTATGGTTAGGTATAAAACTAGACTATCACAACATTTTATGAAACATGTAATCAATGGGAAAATGACTATGACTATGCATATAATAATAAATATTATCATCATGAATGGAATTAGAGTAGTGAAATAAAATATTGTATATAAAATCAAAGAGGATTAATTATTCATGGACACCAAGGTAGTATAGTTATGATCATGAATGGAATAAGAGTATCACATTATAATTTTGAAACAAGGTTGGAAAGCTATCACCTACCAAGATCACATATGAGTGGTTGGATGATCGAGCTTGGATACAAGTGTGTAATGATTTGAAGCACAATAATTATTTGGTTTATTATAATATTTTAGGGATGAAACATGTCAAAGAGGGAAGGAATGTTATTCACTTAGGAATATGATATATATTAATGTATATGGGTTGATGGACATTCTGACATGTGGCACACATCCCCCTTAGTTAGTTATATGGGTCCAATATACTAGGATAATTGAGTAACTTGTGAAATTAGTGCATTGGGTGATGTTCAAACTACATTAAGATTAGGAGGTGATTCATCCATTTTTAGTTAGACATATGTGTATATAAAGGAGATGATTATCATTTTAAAGGAATCAAGTAATCATTGAGTCATCTATTTGGTAGAAGGATATTGGAGGTTATCCCCTCAAAGAGACACTATGGAGTTATTCCTTCATAAAAGAATATTGTATGGTGTTACCCTACCTTAAGGGTGTTTTATTTCTACATATATTGAGTGTTTAAGAATATTGGCCCACATATTTTTTTGTTGTTGTACTAATCTACATTATACTATGCATATTTCCAATTATTATAAGTGTGGATCATAACAGGTAAGAGTTATGATGATTAAGTTTATATAATTTTGAATAAAAAAAGTGTAAATAATCCTTAGGAGCATGAGAAGTGGATTATATTTCACTCATAAATAAAAAAAAGTATGCAGTCCTAGTAAGTGGTAAGAAACCCTATTTTGAGGATAGAGAAGATAACATAACTTCATGGAGGATGATTAAAAATGCATGAAACATGGTATGATGGTAAGTGTATGAGGTTTTCAAGGAAATATCAACATGTTATTTAAATTTTATTCATGAATAATTTATTAAAGTTTTAAATCATTGAAGAAGACCCAAACCTATAGTCAATTGAGAAGCAAGCCTAACAAAATGGGTTGTGTAGAGAGATTTTGAGCACACTATGATTTAAAATGAGCTAATTCATCTCAAAAAACAAACTAAATATTAGGAAATATTCTAGAAAAAAATTATAATAATATGAATTTACCAATAATTGCTTCTAATAACCTCCTAGGATTTACAAATGGATTTATGATTGATTGCACGTAGACTTGGATTGACTTGAATGCTTGATCAAAGATGATGGATAATGGATGCTTAATTGAGGATTGCTGATGGAAGATTCAATGGATTTATGGACATGGATTTTCTATATATTTATGAGATGGAATTACATGGAGGAGAAGTGTTACTTATATAGATTATGAATGGAAGATCAAGGGTTGATATTCAAAGTTGAAGGGATGAGATAAATGACTAAGAAATTTCCATGAAATTTTTAAGTGCATGGAAATCTCTATAATTAGAGAATTATAGAGAAGGGAGATAGATTGGGGAATATTAATATAATCCTCCAATTCTATAAATCTCCCCATAAGGTTTAGGTCTTTAAGAGAGGCTAGTGTAGGGTAGTGGGTGGGTGGTAGATTATTTTTTAATTTTAAATTGTCTAGTGGGTTTAGGGGGTAGGTTAGTAGGTAATATATTATATTATGGGTTTAATGAGGGGATTAATTGATTTTGGGATGGGATAAGGGTTGTGTGGGATACAATAATGTGATATGGGTATGAGTAAAATAGTTAATATAACTAGGAAATATGTTAATCAGGCTAAATTAGTGAGAATTAGAATAATTAGTGAGGTTAGCATATTTTAACACATACATTTTTCCCCTCTTTGAAAGGACATTACGAGATAAGTGAAGTGGAAGGAATAATGGTCTTTCATAGAAAAACCATGTCATGGATGAATGCCAGTAAATGATGTGAGTGGATATGATGCCCCCTTGAGGGTACATGTAGGGAAGAATGAGCCAGATGGCCACTTGAAAGAAGAAATGATGGGTGGCATGATACATATAGATGAGGGCATGGGACATTAGATGTGGGGTATAATATGAAGATGAGTGATTTTACTCAAGAAATGAACTATAAATTGATGATGCCCCTAGCAAGTACATATGCATAGGAAGGAAATATGATGGGTGTCAAGGTTGTAGATACATTCGAAGGGGGAATCAACTACAAAAAGATGAGGATAGGATTAAAAGGACATAACCTTTGAATGTATCCAAAGAAAGGACACATGAAAGGGAGAGCTATAGGCCAAGATAAGATGATCATTTGATAAGATTGATGATGGGTGTAGCTCAAATCTAGATCAATTAATATGATGTAGGTCATGATAAAGAAGAATCAATATGATTGAGTGACCAAAGTATTAAGGGATGAGGATATATGATAGAAATAGTGGTCAAGTTATCCTTGTGTATGGAAATATGGTGAAGTGTTACCTACATAGTCTAAAAAGACCTCAATCAGATGTAGTTATGATGATAAGATGATGACAATGATGATTATTAGTGATTATAAAGTGATGATGATGAGGATGAAAGAGATAGTGGTAGAGATATACCTTGGAAAAAATAAGTGACCAAGTGTTTCCTAAATAGTGTAAAAATACCTCAAGATGATGTATTTATGACTATAAGATGATGATGAAGATGAATATTAATGATTATAGGATGATATTATTGATGATGGGATATGACTTAGATGATGAGATGAGGATAAAAGATTTTATGTTAGTCAGATGGGTTTTGATGAGGAGAAGGATGATTATATTATTAGAGGAATGATAAGGGGATGAGTGATCAAGCCATCAAAATTGCCATAAGAATCATCATAGTCTAAACAATCTAATAAATATATAACTTGACAATATGTCCCATGATATAACCATGACCAGGAGGACATTATGATAAATTACATGGGTAAATGGTGAACTTTAAATCCTCAAAGGAACTTTTGGTGTCCTCATAACATCCTCATTCATTTCCAAAAATGACAAAAAGACATGATGCAAAAAAGATACAAATACAAATGAGATATATACATGACATGCAAACAAGACAAATAGTAGACAAATATCTTCATGTAATGTTAAAATATCTTATCTAATGATGGGATGAGTGACTGGATGATCATGATATGATTAGGGACTGAGGATGGGTTTGGATTGGGATTGGATGACCATGATTAGGACTAGGATATGGATGTGGATATGGATTTAGGATGTTTCCCTAATTTAGGATATAAGGATGGATGGCATGATAAGGTCTCTAAATACTAACTTGGTCTTTAAATCATATTTAAAAGTGGTAAAGGATGGTGATTAGACAAGTGATGACCAAATATTACCAATAGACAAGGCTTTACAAGGATCCAATATAACAAGAAGACTAGGATATGATTGGATCAAATAACTTTCACACTAGCAAAGAGTAACTAGATGGGTTCTAACTATGAATAGGAAATGATAGGATAGTGATGGGATTAAGTACCTTACATTTTGACAAAGGGTAATTAGATGGGTGTTAGGTATGAAAAGGACCTGATTGGAAGTGATGGGTGCTAGATTAAAGTCTTTGACAAGATGATGTCTATTGATAAGGCCTTGTGAAGAGGATGAGATGGAAGATATGAAAGGATTGATGACCACTCTAATATGGTCTTCAAAATTGAATGTGGTATGTAAGATATGGGATAATATGAGATGGATGGAGATGTATGTAACTAGGGGATTAAAAATAAGACAAGACAGAATGGATTCTTTTTAGATTTTTAATATTTTATGATTTTTAGGGTTTTTGACATTATTTCAATTTTTAGGGATTTTTGGGATGTGTGTGTGTGTGTGTGTGTGTGTGTGTGTGTGTGTATTGTAAAAATGGGGTTACTAGCAAAGGGAATACCAAGCCTATAAAATAAGATAAAGATGGAGGGATGATGGATAGGATGACAAAGGATGGCAATGATAGGGACCAAAGATGAGTGGACTAGGGATAACAAATGAACACATCTTGAAATAAATAGATGGTTATTTACCTGAGTGTTCATGGGAGGATATGCCAAGAGGATTTTGACAATATTTATCAAGACACCTTCTGATTCCTTATTAAGGTCAAGATGGGAAGGAAGAAGACATATGATGCATAATATGATAGAAGATGATGGATAGTAATAATTGATTAAGGGATAAAATTATGGATAATTAGACAGGGTAGACAAGGGATGAGACAAATGGGATGGATGGGTGAGGATATGAAATGGATGAATTTTCCCTCAAGTTTTGAGGAATAATGTGGACAATAGATTATTTTACCATGACATTTGAAACTAGTTTTCATCATGGTACTTTCCCAAGGTACTAAATGACTAGGTTTCACCATTGGATAATTTTTTTTTAAACTAATTTTTAACTTATGGATGGCATCTTGATTTATTGGATGATATGTGAGATGTAGGATATAGATTATATATGGAGACATTTAACCAATATATTTTCTAGAGATGTATGATGTTAAGACCATTTAATTATTTCTAGATGTAATGGGGTCCATGTGAACTTCAATGATTCTTGATTGTGACCCCTCCATATATCTAGACCAAGTTTCATCATTTCCCTTAGGAGAGATAATGTTGCCTAGGAGGGTGATGGGATATATGTATTTGATTGTATATTGATTTTTATGGAAAATATGATCAAGATAAGATGGTATGATGGGTGATGGAGGATTAGGACTAGCAGTCATATTATCATTAGATGTGTGGGACATGCTTCATTTAATTGGTGCCAATTGATAAAAGATTGTAAGGGATCCAAGACATTTTGACTTTCTGGTTTATCTTTGATCTAATTATTTGATGAATCATTAGCTATGATTTTGACATTATCTAAATTTTAACTTCCCCCTAGTGCTCTATTTTGGGATTCACTAGGGCATATTAATCTTTTAATCTATATATAATGATTATTTTGACTTTCATATTCTCTTAGTGCCAAATAGTGGGCTTCACTAGGAGAAGACATGTTTGGATAATGCTAATGATTTGACTATTCTTGATTTTGACTAATGGGATCAAAGATTACTTGATTATGATTTATGAATTTTGTAATATTATCTTGGACCTTTAGATTTGTAGCACACATTATATTGTTCAAGGAAGGGTCCAATGATGCATGGTCCTATTTGTCCTTATGAAGGGAAGTGATTAAGTGACCACAAATGGGCAAAAAAGGGTCCATGATGTATGGAGATGGTGGTGAGGGTATGATGAGGTTGATGAGTGGATATGGGGTAACATATTTTTCATAGGGGTTCCTAAGTAGCACCTATTTTTGACATCATAGAAAATATCCTCAAGATTATCAAAAGGATAACTACGACTAGCTATAATAGACACATCTAAATTAGGATCAAACTCACTCTAATAATCTTTGATAGATAAAGATTTCAAGAACTCATTTATGATGTCATAATGTATAATGGGATCAAGAGATATTCCAAATCATGAATTGGAGGTGTATGGCTTATAATAATCCTCTAAAAGATAGTAAATATTAACATCATTTAGGGATGATATTTTTTATGAGGAATCTGACATGGATGTTGATATTAAACATGATCCTAATGAAGATAAGACTTATTCTTATTATAATTCTTAATTTGATGTGCAAGATGCAATACTACTAATAGGGTATTCATTATCTATGATTGACCTCTGAACATGGGGTATTTAATGTGATGGCTGAGAGGGAGATGATGGAGGAATGATGGATTAAAGGATAGGGTCATGGAAGGTTTCATGAGAAGTGAGAGGGATAGGATAATGGGAGACAGACTCATATTTGATGGAGGATTTGTCTGGGATGGAAGGATCATGGAGGATATGTGTGGTATCTTGACTTTGGCTCAGAAGGGGAGGATCTTGAGCAGTAATGGAATCTTGGTAAGCCTTTTTTTATTCACCCAAGGATTGAGACTCATCTAGTTCATATTAAATAATTATGTCACCAAAATTGATGAGGTATTAGACATAGTCCTAGAAAGGTCAACTTTGATTAATGGTATTCCCTTAAGTTTGATGATATGCACAATATTGGTTATCTTTATACTAAGAGGGATTTGGCTTAATGGGATCAAGATACCAGATAGATGAGTATACCATCATGTTAGTGGTGACAAATTATTTGGAAATGGCTTCCAATGATATGGGAATGGGAGTATAAGGACCCACTTCATGTTATGACTTAGACATGGAAGCATTAGACTTATGATCAGATGGTTGTGGATATGATTGATTGGATGGATTTGTGGTCAATAATCAATAATCCCTAGTTGTCAAGATAGTAAAAGTATTAGAAATGTCATGGGTGCTTAATTTTCAAAACTAGTAAGAAAATAATATGATGGGTGCTATTAATTAATAAGGCAAGTAAATTAAAATAGATTAGATTGATGGGTTTACTAGATTTATAATAATAAGGTGATAAGATGCTAACAACATATTGACTAGGTATGAGTATCTAACAAAAAGATAAATGATAGTGGAGTAGGATGATAGCATGATGTGGATGATAGGACTAGTTCAAAACCTTAGACCAATTTTCTCAATATGGGATGTGGTAAGATTAAGTGATGAAGGTGATTAGGATGATGGAATAAGGATAAGTGTGATGATGAAATGATAAATGGATAATGAAAGGTGGATGGTTTAGACTTGTATATGACTTAGAAGCCAATCAAGATAAGATGAGGTGATGAAGGCAAGGTCAAGACAAGTGATCAAGTATGGATTTAAGGTAAGATGTGGTTGATGAGGTGTGATTAGGGGATGAATAATGACATATGGGTCTAGTGATAAGATATGATTAAAAGGATGTGAAAGAGAGAAAATTATGTACACAAGGATATATAAGGCGATGGGATAATGAGACAAGATGGTATGGGGATGATTAGGACTATGGATGAGGTGGACCTAGGTTAGAATGTGGATGATGAGATAATATAGGATTAAGATAGGTGATGTGTTATGATTAAATATGTACAAGGGGATGATGTCAATAAAATTATATGGAAGTGATTAGGACTATAGTGTGATTGATGGATAAGGCAAGGTCAAAGTGGGGTGTAACTGATCTTAAGCTAGGAGATGGGATAATGAAAAGGATATATAAAGAAATGATGAAAAAGATATACAAGATGATGATTAGGCAAGGATATACAAGATGATGCAATGATGACCAAGGATAGTGGGATATGGTGAGACTAGGAAAGGATGAGGTGACTATGGTAAGTGGGTAATGATGTGGACTTGGGTAAGGATGTAAGATGTGATTGGGGTAAGGGTATGAATAAGGATGAGTGGATATGACAAGGACAAGGATATACAAAAAGAATGTGTATAATGATGAATAGGTTGTACAAGATAAGATGTGGGTGGCAAGTGGATATGATTGAGATAAAGAATATATAAAGAGACTATGTATGATGGGGATATACAAGATGATGTGATGATGAGATGAGATAATATGGGATTAAGAGGACTATGGATGAGGTGGACATAGGACAAGGTGTGACTATGATGATGAATAGATGTGACTAAGATGCGAGATTAGGATAAGACTAAGATTATACAAGATGTTATGAGGATGCAAGGTGATGATTAGGATGGAATAAATATGGTTATGATGATAAGATGGGGAATGATAGGAGTATGATAAATGATAAGTGGGTATGACTAGATAAGAAAATATGGGATAAATACAATATGTGTAATGATAAGATGATGACTAGGATATATACAAAGTATGATGCGATACAGATGTGGTAAGGACATAAAAAATGATATGTGAAAAGGACCTAGATACGATTTGATAGGTAAAGGTTGACTCAGCTCATAAATAATATAGGTTTAACATAATAAACACCCAATCAAGAAAACCACAACATATGATTAATAAACTCAAAGGTGTGTAACCTGATGTCCACACCATCCAATAACTTCATATGTGAGGCTATAAGCTAGTGACCTATTATAATATTGACAAAAACCCTCTCAACCCTTCTTGTACTTGATGGATACTTTGAAGCTAATGGTGACTCATGTAGTGGTACACCTATTATGACTAGAAGGTCTTATACTAGGTTAAACAAGATCTTTATGGGCATACCCAATATACACAAAGGTACATTAGGGCCCAATTATATATAGGGTTTTATATAATTCTTAGTTTATATAATTAACTATTCCCTTTCATAGATGACCTATATGGGGTAAACTACTTATCCTAGCAATAACTATCCCTGATTATTATACTCCACTAGAACATGAAGTTTGGTTAGAGCATAGTGGTGAAATCCATGACACTAACCCCTATATAATAATCCCATGAATGGGTTTCAACTTCAAATCATGTGTTATCCTATAGGGGATAGGTTAACAAATAGGCAAAATACATGATGCAATTAATTAACCATTTTAATTACCTATGTGTGATGAGCACAATATGACAAATTATCTACAAATCACCACACATAATTATATACAAGGAATAATTTTTCATAATAAATATATAAAAACAATAATATGATTTAAAATGATATATATACAATACAAAAATGATGTGAAAAAGTACCAAAATGGGTGTTTGACTAGTGACATGTAAACATGCAATTTAGTAGTTTATCTTCATCATATTGATTGATTTTGGTTTGAGATATACCCATCATTAATATTATAAAAATATTATCCTAGCCTATATATCTCCCTTTCATGCATCCTTATTTTGGATACATCTAAATATTATAATCCTATCATCAACTTGTTATGGTTGATTCCCCCTATGGATGTGTCTACAATTGTGACACCCATCATCTCTATTCCCTATACATGTGTCCTCACTAGGGGCAAAATTATTAGTTTTTAGCTCATTTATCAACATCAAAATCATCTTATTCATCTTCTATCCCACATTTGGCATACTATCCCCTCATCTATCCATCACATCCCACCACTCTTTTCTTCTTTCGAGTGGCCATTTGTCTCATTCTTCCTTGCATGTCTCCTCGAGGGGGCATCATATCCCCTATCATCATCTAATAACATTCATCCATGACATGGGTTTTATTTGAAATAATATTACTAATTATACTTCACTCCACTCACAATGCCATTTTAAAGAGGGGAAAAATATATACACCTAAAATCTCTTGCTTCATTATTGTCGACTAATATTTTTATTAGTCAACACTAATTCTACTTAACCTATTTCATCTTGATAATTTATCTTGATGCTATCCATTTATCTATATATCCCCATTAATTATCCTTATTATAATCCCATTCCCTTCTTAAGTCCTCTTAAATTCCTATTATCCTAATATAATCTTAGTTATCCATTATATGGGAATTTTAAATTCTCATAACCCCACCTACTAACCTATTATCCTACATCCTAGCCTAAACTATACCCATTTTCACCTAATACTTCTCTAATCCCTATCTAACATTCCTATAATCATCATTAATTCCTAAGGATATTTCTAGAACTCTCTAAATCTATAACTCTATCTAACCTAGCCCTCCTCTCTAGATACCTCTAACTCTAGAGTTTTTCAAGGAATTTAATATTCTTTGGATAATCTAAAACTATTGAACTCCTCCCTCTAAGTTTGAATCTCATCCATAGATCTTCCCTCCCTTACTCTATATAACCAACACTCCTCATCCATGGGAGGCCATCTACCAAGATTGAAAACTCTTCATGCCAAAATCAATCCTCAATCAAGCATACATCATCAAAAATAAATCAATCATGCCATATCTATGTCAAATCTGACTCTAATATGCAATCCATTTGGAAATCCTAAAAGGAGGTTATTAAAATTAAGGATTGGTAAGTTCATATCATTCTGATTTGTTTCTAGAATCTTTCCTAATATGTAGTTTGTGTTTTGAGATGAATTAACTTGTTTTAACTCATAGTGTGCTCAAAATCTCTCTACAAGTTGTATCTTTATATATAAGTTGTAGGGGAGATTACTTTGATAAGATCAATGATATATGGTCAAAATGGTGAATTGGATAAAAATGGTTATAATCTCAATAAGGTGTTAAGGCCTTTATAATACCAAGAAAGGAAATAATAATAAGGTAAGAAGATTGTTGTATGTCTATTCAATTGTTTACAATCATATTAGAAAGGTACTATCAAGATATCTAGGTACAAACAAAGTGTGAGAAGGCTATAAATCCTTAAGGTGACTTATAAAATATTTTTTAAAGAGATAAAAAAGAGTTTACTTACATCAAGTGGTATCATAACTCAGTTTAGTCTCTTCAAAATTAGTTTTTATAACGCTTTGTATAATTGTAGGTTACAATAAAGAGAAAGAAACAAGGTTTAATAAGTTTTAAATCCCTTTAATCCTTGAGAGAAAGATAATAGCACATTTAGGCTCAATAGATACTTAATATACCAAGGTAAAAAATACTTAGGTGAGATTAAATATTGAGAGAGTGTCAAAATACCAAAGATGCTTTGGGTGAGGCATCAGAGAGAGAAAATGAAATTGAGTGGATATAATAAAGAAGAACCAAATGAAATAAGAGGAAGTAAGTGAGTTAAGTCAAATGATATAAGAGATATAGATAATGATAGATCTCATGTAAGATAATAAAATCAAATGGTTGGTATTCAAAATGAATAAGAAGGTGAAATCTCATATAGAGCTACTTTTAGAAAGTAAAAGAAGGAAAAGATAAATTATCTTGATAAAAGAAGAACTATGAAAACAAAAAACCCATAAGGTCATGAAGATGAAGGAGATCATAAATGAATAAGATAAAGTGAAATAAGTTCTCATTATAGATGAAAGGGGAATGATTAAAATGTGATATTAGAATTTATATCTTCTCTTAAAATGGAAGAATATGAGGATGATAATTTATATTCAGCACAAGATGAAGTGATGTCATTGAAGGAGGTATCTAGAAGGTCAATTTGGCCTCAAATTTTTAATTCTAATTATTATATATTAAAACTTGAACCATTATGAAGGTTTTTAAATCCTTCATAGTTTGGAGCAACATGGAGAAAATTCTAAGTTATGGATAACCTAATAGGTAGATTGAATGTCTAGGTTAAAAGGCTAGTTCTCTTGATGTATCACTTAGGCTCTCTACACTACACTACTAGATTGCAAGGAAAAATAGAGGAAGATAACATGAAAGATAATTTACCTAAGGGAGTTATACACCAAATTGTATCTTTAACCTATCTAATATTCCTTGAGAATATGAATTATGACATGAAGCTGATTTCACTACTCAAATAAAATATCTCTAAACATTATTTTTTCACATTGATCAATATGTATCTCAAAGACATTATTGAAGGATTACACTTTAAATACATAAAAAGATATTAAATAACACTATGTAACCTATAGGTATGATTAATCACCTATAAATAGGTACATAAGAGAGGAAAAATGTAAGGAAGCATTCACTATCACTGACATTCATCTACAAACCATAAGCATACACTAGTCAGAAGCATTAAGGAGGATAAAATTAAATCTTATTAAATTAAAAGAGACACGTAAAAGTGTTTTTACTATAATTTATTTAACACAACTTAGGTTAAGGATGGTTAAATTTTTTAAAACTAGACATACTTACAATGTGAAGAAAAGAGAGAGACATACAAAATCCTAAAATAGGGATGAGACATCCATGAATTCATCCTTCAACTCCTACAGAGTACTTCCTTGACACTCCTTTACTCATAGAAATTTATTGGAAAATGACATAGAGGTAAAGGTCATATTTTTTATGAATGTTTTAAGAAGTCTTGGGCATTGATCTTGGTATTTGAACCATTCATGTGCCTATATCATTGTTTGCATATATTATATTCTTGATTGCATGTCTTCCTTGATGAATATGTATTATTACATGAAAATAGGTCTTTAATTATTAATAAATTCCTCCATTTAACATACACACACACACACACACACACACACACACATACATATATATATACATATATATATATATATATATATATATATATACATATATATATATATATACATACATATATATATATATATATATACATATATATATATATACATATATATATATATACATACATATATATATATATATACATACATATATATATATATATGTATATGTGTGTGTGTGTGTGTGTGTGTATGTGTGTGTGTGTGTGTGTGTATATATGTATATATATATATATATGTATATATATATATATGTATATATATATATATATATATATGTTATATATATATATATATAGATATATATATATATATATATATATATATATCCATTTATGAGGTCTCTCCACTTTTCTATGGGTGTTATAAGTCTCTTAATGCATCTTTGACTTTTTCAACTTGACTTGGCGTAGGAGAGAGGAAAGGTCTCATAGGATTATTGGATACTATTTCAAGAGGTTGAATGTTTATTTAAATTAAATATTAAATTTATATTAGTCTCTAAGTGTCATATATGTTATGGTTCACCTTGATAATCATGTTGAATAGCTTATATGTATTGACTTGGTTGTTTGATCACTTGAACTCATCCTCTTGCATTATGGCATAGAAAGGAGAAAACTTTTTTTAGCCTTGAATAAAGAAATTTTACTCAATATATGGCCTATAAAAATGATATAAGACATTAAAAAATTCATTTGAATCCATCAAACACTACAAAATACTTGGTTTTACACTTTTACCTTACTTTTCTCTCAATTCCTTATAACTATCAAAATAGGTAAACCTCCTTTTGTGGAAGAATGTAAAAATTATAATGGATAAATAAAGACATTTTTTAAGACCCAATATCTTGTTACATATCCATTCCAGTTTTAAATACTTGAATCTATGTGTAAGTACACTTTTTATCCATTTTCTTTCTCCTATTAGGCCTCAATTAGGCATCCTTACCTAAAAACCTAGTTATTGCTAAAATTGGATCCCACACATGTGAAACTTCCAAGATACTTATTATTAAATTTCCAAATTCAAATAACATTATTAATTTTTATTTTTATTTCCTTAGACTCTAGACGTATGGGTGAATCATAAAATGGCCAAAAATCCAATCTAGGTGCTTGTATAGGCTTGAGAGGCATTTGAAGTGTTTTTCATGAAATTTTAAGGTTTTGATGATTTAAATAGGTTAATTTAGGTTTTAAACACCATTTTAAAACTCAATATATTGAGTATAGTCACTTTTAAGACCTTTATAGGACTGTAATTTCTCCTTTTAGATTGTAAAATTGAGTTTTCTTTACCTTTTGACCAAGTTACCAACTTGTAGAGCCATATAATTTATTACGATACCTTAAAAGATGTTTAGAGTATTTTTAAACCTTAATTAAATCCTAATTGACCTCTTTCCATTTTTTGGAAGCCATTTCATACCTTCTTCCTTCACAAATACACTTACAACCATACTTTTTAGCCTATTATGTACACTTGTACCTATAGATATACTATAAATTACCATGTCTTGATGATCATGAGACTTTTCTAGTTGATAAAATATTTTTTTAGGTAAAATTATTCCATTTTATTGAATTATAAACACTTATTCTATCATTGGATCCTTTAGGGGGGTTTAAGGGATCTTACCATCTTAACAATGGTTCATAAAACACAGGGGGTCAATCCCAAAACTAATGAAAATTTTGGAGAAGTGGGACCCATAAAAAATCACCTTTGGGATTTATTTCCCATGAAAAACATAATGAAATATATAAACATAAGAACATGACCTTCAATGGGCACACTATTTATGCTATGAGGTTTGAAGGAAAAACACACCTAAAATTGCAATTTTTGAGTTTGATTCTAAGTTTAAATGCCTTAGGAAGGTATAAAACATCAATTTCAACCTTATCCAATTATTTAAATTGTTACTTATTAACTCAAGGCCCTCTATAGTATCAATGGTTGAGATTGAGGGTTTATGAACAAAACTATGCTCTTTACCCTAGTTGTTAAGTTTGGTTCTTTTTCACTCTAAATAGGACCTTATATATTATATAAACCCTATGAGTATGGATCATACTCCCTCAAGTAAATTTAAAACATAAATTGGGTCTGAGAAGGCTATTTAACCTCTTAAAGACTATGCTTAAATAATCTTCATAGTACACTAACTAACTATAAGTGTCTTTCTTGGTGTATTGACCTATAATGGAGAAAGTGAGCAGTAAGAAGGAATTTAAATAAATAAATTTTATTTCTAAAGTGTATAAACTTTAAAATTATCTCTTTCTTAGAAAACTTTATTAACACCTCCATCTACCATAAACATTTGCCCCCCTCATTTAGACCTTAGCAGGCTTATAAGCTTCTTATTAGATGACTGAGATGGCATATTTATTATATTTAGATATTATCTTAAAAAATAAATATTCAACATGATTATTTAATTTTACCATCTTCATAATATTCCTAAATATATTCTCAAAACATAAAACAAATACTATCCTTAGGCTCTAGGAAGTAGACTTAGAATCTTCCATTAGGTTTATGGAAGATGATAAATTAGGCCATATTCATAATTTATTCCTCACACATTTTAAAATTTTTATATATAGGCCCACCTATAAACTTTACTAATGGTATTCATGAACCCTTAAAGCTCCTTAGTTTTCTATTTTACTCTCAACATGCCACCTTTCCCATGATTGGTCATATAGAGTAGTATATATCATTTTAGGTCAAAAGAAATGATTAAACAGGTCTATCTGCATTATGATCACTTTTATTAAATTATAGATGATACATAGTCATAATAATAATTATAAAAATATTCCATTTTGATGTGAATACTCTCAATCTGTCACTCTCCTCTCTAAAAAAACAAGCAATAGTCTTGTACAAGAGTAGGTAGACCTATGAATTCTAATTGGACTATGCAACTACAAGGTTACAATGGACTATTTGACAATACATTATCTAAGTTCATTGTCCTCAAATATAATTGTCCTCAGATCAAATTTTATAATTTAATCTTTTATATTGACTTAACTCTAGGGTTACATCTTCTTAGCATCCATCAAGTTTGAAATTTAGTCCTAAACTACTTTAAGATACCTGTAGGTAGACATGGAAAATCTTGAATGATCTTAAAATAGATACCACTTCAAGAAGGATTTTATTATCTTTAAAACATATAACCACTATTTGAGGTTTTTTAAAATAGGTAAAAATATCCTTCATGACTAAAATCATTCACAAGACATAAGACCTCTTTTCTCATACAAGGACACAATCATCAACAAAACTTGAAGACCCTATTGTAGGTTATCATTAATTTCTTTTAATCCTTACCTATATAGATATAGAAAATGTACAATATATATTCACACTATATTAATATACCTTAACCAATACTAACATAAGAGTATTAAACTTACCTTTTTCCATGTAGGTCCATATCTAGGCCTATACAAATTGAAACAAGATGAAGACCAAAACCTTAAAGCTTCCAAATTGACCTTAAACTCTACTACATGAGATAATGAAACCTCACCTATGATACTATTTATGGATCATCAAGTATTTTAATATTTTAACCAAATTATTTACTTGTTCTTGGTTATCTTCATGAAAAAAACCATTATTTGAATCTCCTATAATAAGCTAACACTTTCTCTCACCACTGTTGCATCTCTTTCAATAGTGTTCTGCTCATTCTTGATGTTATCTTGATTCTACCTTAAGAGACTTCTTATATCCTTGGATGGAATTTTATTTAAATTATTCATGTTCACTTTATTTATAAAATAAGACTATAAGGTTTCCCTAATTCTCTCTTCACAAACTTCTTTGTGCATAAATATCCATCACAAGCCTTTTTTGATCATGAAACATAAGCCTAAGTATGACATTTAGGCATAAAAGAACTAATTAGATATTTTAATATCATAGTGTCACTAGTCACCTTGAATAACCCTTAAATTTTTTGATAAAAAAATTTATTCTCTTCTAACCACTCATTATCTTTATGACCCCTTTACTCACTCCTCATTCACCATATTGTTCTTTACCTTATTCATTGAAGTCCATGGGGAAAAGTTCATATAGTTAGACCTATGAGTGACTTCCTGAATCTCAAGAGAGAATAATATATTTAATTTCATGTGAAATTAATTATTAATATGAATAAATCTTACTCTTGATTTAGATACTTATCATTATCTTATGCTAACCTGAATAAGATCTTTTTACATCAAGAACTCATAATTTTGAGACTGCACTTTACTAAAAGACTACCTCATTATAATCAATCTCAAAGAGTCCATCCTTAAATATGGAGGCATATGATATGTTATAATATAATATATTTATCATGACTGAGATATGAAATTGAAAACCCTTGAAGATGAAGACACTTAGTTACCAAATCAAAACATGCTTCTTAATTGCTCGATTTGACAATCAACATAGGCAACTAATTTTCCACCAAAAGAACATAATCAAAATAATGTACCTAATTAATCCAACATATAATAATCCATATTTTACCCTATAATCACCCCATCGTAACCATTTTTATCTATCCATTTCTAAAGTGAAGAAATAAAGGCAAACCTAGACCTTGTCTAGATGACTCGGGCATAATGACCCCCTTACATTCTTTAAAATTATTTATAAATATCGGAAAAGTAGTATGATAAACAATGACATAATATTTAATTTCATTATTTTCCCTATCATTTCCCAATATATTTTTCCCTGACCTTGTCTCTCCTAGTCGTACTAAGCAGAAAATATTGACCTTCTTTGAGCTATCAAAGAAGTTGATATGATAGATGAATGGGTTTTATATATTTTATAACTTGTAACTCCATCCATACTATGGATATGACTTTTAGGGGGATAATTTAAGTTTTTAATATGATTTAAAGTCAATTTTTCCTTGAAAAGATGTATGGATAGCCTCAAAAAAGCCCTTTTAGCATTAAAACTACCATAATCACTTAAGAAACTTCATGGAAATGCTAAAAAAGGTATTCAAAAGACCTTTACATGCTTAAACATGAATATACCATCATTTTTTTGTACTATCCTACCATTACATTGTAAAACCTTCTCTAGAAGGCATCAAATGATGCAAAATTCAACCAATTGGGTCATGATGTTAGTCAAGAATATCATTAGCTTGATTAATAACTTGTAGAGCATGGCATGACCTTGACACATGTTATGAGACCTATAAATACATCTTAGACTCCTTTCATCATTTGAAACTCATTGAAAAAAGTCATGGGGTGACTAGACATGCACATAGTTATGTTGAATATTTCCTTAAAATTGTCAAATTTACCTTAAACTTTGATAACCAAGGTTTCAAGTGAACATTCCAAGGACATAATAAGAAAAACATGATGATAAACAAGGTAAAAAATCATGATGATCAAAGTTCTAAAATTATAGGGGTGACATTTTGAATTGGGAGGTCAAACTTATCAACACTAACATTTTGTGTAAGTATGTGTTTCAATGTATAAATAACGAATACGAGAATTCCCAATTTGAGACATTAAAACTTGAACAATATAAAGAAGACCCACTACTGAATATGGAAATTAGGTGTATGAGGTAGTGAGTGAATAAGATTCCCAAGTTGAACCATCAAAAATTTTAAAAGATGAAGAAAAAATGAGATATGGAAACTTGAGTAGTAGATTATAGGTAAGGAAGAGTTTCTAATAGATAAAAAACAATGTGTATCTCTATAAGTGTTTGGAATAACTAAAAGTAGAGATCACAACTTTAGAGCATTCTTTAAACAATAGAGCAACATTTTAAGAAGAGGAGAAATTGTATCCAAAAATAGAGGAAGATCAAGTTGAGAAGATCATAGAATTTGAGAAGGATTAAAATCTAAATGGACAAGTATGGTGGTAAAAATAACATGATGAGACTCAATGGTCTCTATATTTTAAATATAATGATTTGTTGAGATGTGTATATATATGTTAAATAACTAAGAAAATGAAAGATAATATTGGATAAAAATAAGAAAAGAACAAGAATGTTGAATATATAGAATAAGTCATAGAGAATCTAAAGGTTAAAATAAATTTGAATAAAAGGAAAAAGTATTCAACTACATGTGAGTAGGATCTTAAATCTCCCACTCGGGGAGTATGATGTTGGAGCATCATCAACTTTATATAAATATGTTTATAAGTCTATGTTTGGTCTTTAATTTCAACAAGAATCTATTCCATGGCATAGGACTAATCATAATTATATGTTATAGGGTCATTTAGGACTCTTTGAGGACATTAGAGTCGTTAGGGTCTCACAAAATTTCTATCTTAACTAATACTACATTTTCTCATAAAAATGCTAAACATGAATATTTGAATTTGAGTTTCATAGTGTAAGGGGTTAGAATAATTTTGGAAAGAATTTTAGAGGTCAAAAAAATGTTTTAAATTATTATTAACCTCAAATTTCATGTAACTTCATCCTATAAAGATGTCTAATGTAATGGAAGACCAATAGAGCATATGTTAAGTTGAATTTGAGTAGTTGAGAGATTCTTGTTGATATAAACAAGAAAAACCTAAGTTGATACAATTGATAGGATTAAAGTCACAAATAATAGGAGATAATAAATGAAAATAAGGAAAATAGAAAATAATAATTATTGTGTGATCATAGACCTTGAGGTTTGATGATCATCTTGTAAAAGATTAGAGAGGAGGATCATCAGTTGTATGTATCTAAGTCGTGATGTAGTTAATATGTAGAGTATGAATAATCATATGGAAACACATGAAAAATAATATTTTTATGAGGTTTTTATATTTTTTATATATTATCAAATATGTGATTATATGTTCTATATTTCAATTTATATTATTTCATGATTTCAAGATAACTTTGACTTGCAAAATGTGAAGAAATAGGGTAAATTTTCAATACAATTGAGGATAAATAAATATTAATATATTTTTTATTGCTGTGTCTAAAATAATAAATGATAGGGAAAAATAATATTTTATAGGTCATATTAAATTTTAAAACGACATTTTAAAAAATAAAATAAAAGAGAGGATCAACAATACTTGTGCTTTTAGGTTTGTAACACCAGATTATAATAGTTGAGAAATGAAATATTTATTTTAATCTTTTTAGATAGTATGCATGAAGATCATTGTTAGATTAAGGTCATAGTGTCAGGGTCTTCATAAAATATAAAATAATATATAAACGTTGTTATAATCTAATTTAGGCTTCAAAGATAGCTCTTAGGGATATATACACAACGAATTTGTGACAATGAGGAGGTGAATGGGTTAATTTAAGTGTTTATTAATTATTTGAAACCTAATTAGTATTTGGTATATTATAGTTAGGTATTATATGTCCTATTAAAATTTTAAATAAGTAATATAAGTCTTTATAAGATGATTTATGCATTTATGTAAGCTTTTAGGCCTATCAAGTGTCAAAACTAGGGTTTGAAGATAAATAAACATGTATCTTAAAATATGACTGTAAAAAAATAATCATACATCTTATGATGGTGTATAGTTTTATATATGAGGTTTTAAAAAAATAGTATTTTAAAACATTTATAAATAAATGTATCTACATTTTAGTACTTGTAGACATGTAAGTAGGCTTTAAAACCCCATTAAGAAGTTATAAATGGAACACAACTCTTAAAATATCAGTCCTTAGTGCATAAATTTATAATGGAGCTATATGAAGATGTTTTGGAGATTATATAATTTATTTAAATTTTTTATAAAGTGTATAAAGGAATTTATGTAAGTTTCATGGTTTGTAGTCTTGCAAATATTCCTAGAAACCCTATTTGTTTGTCCTCATGGATATAGTAAAGCTTAATAAAGGTAAAAGTTTTGATGTTTGAGTATATATAAGTAAAAAAAAAAATTTATAGATACCTTAAATTATAATAATTTTATTATAGGTCATTCAAAAATAAAAATAAGTATGCAGTCTTGGTAAGAGGCAGGAAACCCTATTTTGAGGATAAAGAAGAGAACACATATTCAATTGAGAAGTAAGCTTAATAAATTTTGTTTTATGTTTATAGATAAGTTTTAGGGGATATATATATTTAAAAATATAAAGTATATTTTGTCAAAGTGGTGAATTAAATCAAAAGAGTTAATAGTCCAAGAATGTGTTAAGGCCTTGAAGAAACCAAACAAGGAAATAAGAACAAGGTAAGAAGATTTTTATATGTCTATTCAATCATTTGAGATCATATAAAAAAAGTATTATCAAGATATATAGGTAAAAAAGAGTGTAAGAAGGTTATAAATCCTCAAGTAAATAATTAGAATATTCTATTACAAGATATCTAATGAATATATTGTAATCAAGTAGTATTAGAGCTTAGTTAAAGCTCTTGGGAATTATTTGTATAACCCTTTATATAGTTTTAGGTTATAGTAAATAGAAACAAATAAGGTTCAAGTAGTATTATTGTTAGGTTGTGGAGCTAAAAGCTTCACTGATGCAGACATTGGAGGAGGTTGCTGAGTGTAGACAGGAAGGAGTCAGTTGGCATCAGACACCTCTAGACTAATAGAGATAGAACTATGAGTTTCACAGGTAGTTTGTTAACAAATTGGTTGTTTGCATGATAAAGACTAATTTTAGTCTTGAGCTATGGATCTAATTATTGTAATTAGATATCTAATTATTGTTTACATGAGATATATATAATAGAATCATGGGTTTTATTATAATTTGGGCTAGTTGAGTTGAGCAAGGTTAGCTCCTTTAGTGGGAAGAGAGCAAGGTGTGTTCCTCCTAGTTCCACAGGGGTGTCGAGTGTGTATGATCAGGTAGATCTGCAGGTTGTTGCAAGATCAGGTAGAAGATCCACCGGGGTACTAGTTTGGAGAATCATAAGGACTTGGTGAGGCAAGGACAAGGGTTCTTTAGGGTGTAGAGAGATCTACATGGTAAGTAAGATCATTGATTTGTAGGTGTGTGTGTGTGTGTGTAAGGTCAAAGGAGATCTACAGGGTAGCAAGATCAAAGGTGACAACAACACATTAAGGAGCAAGATCAGGGGAGATCTACTTGGAATATGTTGTGTACTTAGAGTATGGTGTGTACTCAAATTTGGAGTGCATAGAGCACTTGTGTACTGGCAGTAGTGATACTGACTGGTTAGAGGTGAACACCAACTCTCTGTTTGAGTTGTGTGTTGGGACCGTAAGAGAGAGAGTGAGCTCTTGAAGAGATTTACTATTTATACCCTAGAGGTGTGGGAGCCCTAAAGGTGTGTAAAGAAGAAGACTGTGGCATATTCTTTATTGTATTTCCTTCTAGAAGAGTATTAATACAATTGGGTATTGTCTCTCATATTCTGTGTTATTTCTAAATTCTAGTTACTTGTTACTTCTAGTTAAATTCTACATTTAGTTGCTTGTACATGGTAATCAATTGTGATTTTAGGTCCTAACAGTGGAATCAAAGCATGTTTGTTGTTTTAGATTCCTGCCAAAGTGGTATCAGAGCCAGGTTGCAGGGAGCAAGTTTGTGTTTGATTACAGGTCACTCTCAGGGATTTCTAATTGAGTGGGAGTATAGTAATGGCAGAAGAAAGTAAGCTAAGAATGAAGGAATTCAAAGACATGAATGGTCAATTACGATGTTATGGAAAGAAAGAGCAGGTAAAGAAATATTGTTGGTTGGTAGAAGATCAGCATGAAGGAACTGAAGAAGCAGATGTTGCAGGTGTTGTTGCATAAGATGCTCTGGGATGTTCCTTGGATAAAGTAGAATCTTGGTTTATAGATAATGTTGCCTCTTTTCATGTAGCCCCATATAGAGGGGTTGGTGAGTCTTGTCAATGTTTTGGCAAAGGGAAAGTGTAACTAAAATTGTAGGCAACCAACACATGGGTGTTGAAGAAGGTCATGCATATCCCAGTCTTGAAAATGTGGCTAATTTCTTCATGGAATTTGGGTGATGAGAGATGCATAGGAACTCTCATAGCAGATGCACTTGAATTAGCAAGTGGTAAGAAAGCAGGTACTCTTTATCTACTTGCTTGTATAACTGATTCCACTTCTGTTACACAGGTGCGGCTTTATAAGCTTGGTCACATAAGTGAGAAGGGAATGGATGTTCTTATGTCAAATGGTAAGAGTTTAGCTTTGGAGAGCATAGACCAAGATTTTATAAGTAGTGGGATGTTACAAGAAAGGATTGGATTTATTGTAGGAAAAGGAAGACTGATGTATTTGATAAACTTAAGAACTGGAAAGCCTTGGTGTTTATGGAGGAGATGATGGACAAAGATTAGTGGATGGGTCTAGATACTTTTGAGTAGAGCAATTTGGACAGGGTTTTGATCTAAAGATCTTGCGAGTAAAAAGTCATCACTCATAGGAAAACACAAGTACCAACATCAGTCAAGAGGAATCAGCAACAAATAGACAAGCACCGACATTGGTCATGTGTAGATAGGCAAAGTTAGTGGTGTCAGGTAGGTGGAGACCTATGTCGGTAGGATAATCGACATCAATGACCTAGATAGTCACATAGAACTAATGTCGGTCAGATGTAGACTGTGTGGTGACTGAGGTCGGTCACTAGAATAGATTTTGGGTAGATAGCAAGCTATCAAGGAGTCTCAAACGCCCATGTAGAGGATTGAAAGGGTAAGTAAGCCTCAAATTAGTTATTCCTCTTCTTTATACTAGTTGCTCACTGCAGAGCAGGAAGGATCCATGGAATAGTGGAAGCATGGCATGAATAAGATGCAGAACCAAATGGGAGATTTGGTAGAGTTGCTAGCCAGGATAAAAGCACTGAGAGATGAATGGATTCCTTGGTTAAAGAATAGAGAGAATGGACACATGAGATAGAAGGCCAAGTCATATGGTCTTGAGCAAGTTTTAGGATAGTAGTATAGGTTTGATAGGTGGATGACAAAGCATGGTTTTAGTCAATGTCATTATAACCATTGTGTTTGTCTTACCAGGTGGATGATGGTCATGACATTATCCTGTTATTATATGTGGATGGTATGCTAGCTGCAAGATCAGACATACAGGGTTTTGCTGAGCTAAAGGTAAGGTTAGTTCAGTGGTTTTCCATGAAGGATTTGGGAGCAGTGAAATTCTTTGGCATGAGTAATCTTAGAGATAGGGAAGATCACAAGTTGATGTTGTCACAGGATGATTGTGTGAAGGTAGTGCAAGATGCAGTACGGCAAGTGCACCTATGGATGGATAGTTCACAGAATAGGGTCCCCAATCACATGATGAGGTTGAGTACATGTGTACTCCCTAAGTTTTCCCAAGTAGTAGGTGTTGTCAAAAAGTTTGTAGTCAATCTAAGAAGGAAGCACTGAAAAGTGGTTCAGTGGGTTCTCAGGTATCTGAGAGGGACAAGTAGCAAGGATACATGCTATGCAAGGTCAGGACTTTAGATGTGGTAGGTTACTTGGATGACAGGTGTTGCACCATAGGATGTGTGGTGGTTGGTCTTCAAGATTGATCTTAAAGAGGGATACAAGCCAAAAAAAATTAGATGGTGTATAGGTACAAGTATAGTGCAGCTATTTATCTCTAAGTGGGAGATTGTTAGGTTGTGGAGCTAAAAGTTTCACTGATGCAGACATTGGAGGAGGTTACTGAGAGTCACAGTCACTGACATCAGTTAGGCCAACCGACATTGGTCAAGGGTAGATAGGAAGGCAACCGACATCGGTAGCAGTCGGCCGGTGTCGATCACGTCTAGACTAATAAGGACTGACGTCAGTCCCCTGTGTAGTTTGGAACTATTAGTTTCATGGATAGTTTGTTAATGAACTGATTGTTTGCATGATAAAGGCTAATTTTAGTCTTGAGTTGTAGATCTAATTATTGTAATTATATGTCTAATTATTATATACATGAGATCTATATAATAGACTCATGGGCTGTATTATAATTTGGGCTAGTTGAGTTGAGCGAGGTTAGCTCCTTTAGTGGGAAGAGAGCAAGGTGTGTTCCTCCTAGTTCCATAGGGGTGCTGAGTGTGTATGATTAGGTAGATCTATAGGTTGTTGCAAGATCAGGTAGAAGATCCACTAGGGTACTAGTTTGGATAATTATAAGGACTTGGTGAGGCAAGGACAAGGGTTCTTCAGGGTGTAGAGAGATCTACATGGTAAGTAAGATCATTGACTTACAGGTGTGTGTGTGTGTGTGTGTGTGTGTGTGTGTGTGAGGTCAAAAGAGATCTACGGGGTAGCAAGATCAAAGGTGACAGCAACACATCAAGGAGCAAGATTAGGGGAGATCTACTTGGAGTATGTTGTGTACTTGGAGTACGGTGTGTACTCAGATTTGGAGTGCCTAGAGCATTTGTGTACTGGCAGTAGTGATACTAACTAGTGGTACTTGTAGTAGTGATACTAACTGGTTAGAGGTGAACACCAACTCTGTGTTTGAGTTGTGTGTTGGCATTGTAAGAGAGAGAGTGAGCTCTTGAAGAGATTTACTATTTATACCCTAGAGGTGTGGGAGCCCTAGAGGTGTGTAAGGAAGAAGACTGTGGCATCTTCTTTGTTGTATTTCCTTTTGGAAGAGTATTAATACAATTGGGTATTGTCTCTCATATTCTATGTTATTTCTATATTCTAGTTACTTATTACTTCTAGTTAAATTCTACATTTATTTGCTTGTACATGGTAATCAATTGTGCTTCTGAGTCCTAACAGTGGAATCAAAGCATATTTGTTGTTCTAGATTCTTGACAAAGTGGTATTAGAGCCAGGTTGCAGGGAGCAGGTTTGTGTTTGATTACAGGTCACTCTCAGGGGTTTTTGATTGAGTGGGAGTATAGCAATGGTAAAAGAAAGTAAGTTAAGAAAGGAAGAATTCAAAGGCATGAATGGTCAATTATGATGTTATGGAAAGAAAGAGTAGGTAAAGAAATATTGTTGGTTGGTAGAAGATCAACATGAAAGAGTTAAAGAAGCAGATGTTACAGGTGTTGTTGCACAAGATGCTCTGGGATGTTCCTTAGATAAAGTAGAATCTTGGTTTATAGATTTTGTTACCTCTTTCCATGCAGCCCTATATAGAGGGGTTGGTGAGCCTTGTCAAAGTTTTGGCAAAGGGGAAGTGTGGTCGAAATTGCAAGCGGCCAACACATGGGTGTTGAAGAAGGTCATGCAGGTCCTAGTCTTGAAGATGTAGCTAATTTCTTTAGGGAAGTTGGGTGATGAGAGATGCATAGGAAATCTCATAGTGGATGCACTTGAATTAGCACATGGTAAGAAATCAGGTACTCTTTATCTACTTCCTTGTATTACTGATTCCACTTCTATTGCACAGGTGTGGCTTTGTAGGCTTGGTCACATAAGTGAGAAGGGAATGGATGTTCTTAAGTCAAATGGTAAGAGTTTAGATTCGGAGAGCATAGACCAAGATTTCTGTAAGCAGTGGGATGCTACAAGAAAGGATTGGATTTATTGTAGGAAAAGGAAGACTGATGTATTTGATAAACTTAAGAAATGGAAAGCCTTGGTGTTTATGGAGGAGATGGTGGATAGAGATCAATGGATGGGGCTGGATACTTCTGAGTATAGTAGTTTGGATAGGGTTTTGATCCAAAGAGAGCTCATGGGTAAAAAGACATCACTCATAAGAAAACACAGGTACTAGCATCGGTTAGGAGAAAAAGGCATCGAACAGATAGGCACTGACATTGGTCATGTGTAGACAGGCAATGTCAGTGGTGTCAGGTAGGTGGAGACCAACATCGATAGGATAATCGGCGTCAGTGACCTGGACAGTCACATGGAACTGATGTCAGTCAGATGTAGACTATGTGGTGATCGAGGTCGGTCACTAGAATAGATTTTGGGTGGACAACAAGCTGTCAAGGAGTCCTAAACACCCATATAGAGGACTAAAAGGGTAAGTAATCCTCAAGTTCATTATTCCTCTTCTTTATACTAGTTTCTCACTGTAAAGCAAGAAGGATCTAGGAAATAGTGGGAGCATGGCATGAATAAGATGCAGAACCAAATGGGAGATTTGGTAGAGTTGCCAGCCAGGATAAAAGCATTGAGAGATGAATGGATTCCTTGGTTAAATAATAGAGAGAATGGACACATGAGATAGAAGGCCATGTCATATGGTCTTGAGCAAGCTACAGGACAGTGGTACAGGTTTGACATGTGGATGACAAAGCATGGCTTTAGTCAATGTCATTATAACCATTGTCTTTATCTTACCAGATGGATGATGGTCATGACATTATCCTATTACTATATGTGGATGGTATGTTAGCTACAGGTTCAGACACATAGGGTTTTGTTGAGCTAAAGTTAAGGTTAGTTTAGTGGTTTGCCATGAAGGATTTCAGAGCAGCAAAATTATTTGGCATGAGTAATCCTAGAGACAGGGAAGATTATAAGTTGATGTTGTCACAGGATGATTACGTGAAGGTAGTTCAAGATGCAGTATGGCAAGCACAACTATGGATGGACAGTTCACAGAATAGGGTCTCCAATCACATGATGAGGTTGAGTACATGTGTACTCCTTGAGTTTGCCCAAGTAGTGGGTGCTATCAAAAAGTTTGTAGTCAATCTAAGAAGGAAGCATTGGAAAATGGTTTAGTGGGATCTCAGGTATCTGAGAGGGACCAGCAGTAGGGATACATGCTATGCAGGGTCAGGACTTTAGATGTGGTAGGTTACTTAGATGATAGGTGTTGCACCATAGGATGTGTGGTGGTTGGTCTTCAGGATTGATCTTGAAGAGGGATACAAGCCAAGAAAAAAATTAGATGGTGTATAGGTACAGGTATAGTGAAGCTATTTATCTCCAAGTGGGAGATTGTTAGGTTATGGAGATAAAAGGTTCACTCATGTAGACATTGGAGGAGGTTGCTGAGTGTCATAGTCATCGACATTGGTCAAGCCAATTGACATTGATTAGGGGTAGACAGGAAGGCAACTAACATCGGCAAGAGTCAGCTAGCATTGGTCACCTCTAAACTAATAGGGACTGACATTAGTCACCTGTGCAGTTTAGAATTGTGAACTTCACAAATGGTTTGTTAATGAACTGATTGTTTGCATGATAAAGGCTAATTTTAGTCTTGAGCTGTGGATCTAATTATTGTAACTAGATGTCTAATTATTGCTTGCATGATATCTATATAATAGACTCATGGGTTGTATTGTAATTTTGGCTAGTTGAGTTGAGCAAGGTAAGCTCCTTCAGTGGGAAGAGAGCAAGGTGTGTTCCTCTTAGTTTCATAGGGGTGCCGAGTGTGTATGATCAGGTAGATCTACAGGGTGTTGCAAGATCAGGTAGAAGATCCACTAGGGTACTGATTTGGAGAATCATAAGGACTTGGTGAGGTAAGGACAAGGGTTCTTTAGGGTGTAGAGAGATTTACATGGTAAGTAAGATCATTGATTTTTAGGTGTGTCTATGTGTGCGAGGTCAAAAGAGATCTGTGGGGTAGCAAGATCAAAGGTGACAACAACACATCAAGGAGCAAGATCAAGGGAGATCTACTTAGAGTATGTTGTGTACTTGGAGTACGATGTGTACTCAGATTTGGAGTGTGTGGAGCACTTGTGTATTGGTAGTAGTGATACTTAATGGTGGTACTAGCAGTAGTGATACTGACTGGTTGGAGGTGAACACCAACTCTGTGTTTGAGTTGTGTGTTACGACCATAAGAGAGAGTGAGCTCTTGAAGATATTTATTGTTTATACCTTAGAGGTGTGGGAGCCCTAGAGGTGTGTAAGGAAGAAGACTGTGGCATCTTCTTTGTTGTATTTCCTTGTGGAAGAGTATTAATACAATTAGGTATTGTCTCTCATATTCTATGTTATTTCTATATTCTAGTTACTTATTACTTCTAGTTAAATTCCACATTTAGTTGCTTGTACATGGTAATCAATTATGCTTCTGGGTCCTAACAGTGGAATTAGAGCATGTTTATTATTCTAAATTCTTGACAAAGTGGTATCAGAGCCAGGTTGTAGGGAGTAGGTTTGTGTATGATTACAAGTCACTCTCAGGGGTTTCTAATTGAGTGGGAGTATAGCAATGACAAAATAAAGTAAGCTAAGAATGGAGGAATTCAAAGGCACAAATGGTTAATTATGATGTTATGGAAAGAAAGAGCAGGTAAAGAAATATTGTTGGTTGGTAAAAGATCAACATGAAGGAATTGAAGAAGTAGATGTTTCAGGTGTTATTGCATAGGATGCTCTGGGATGTTCCTTGGATAAAGTAGAATCTTGGTTTATGGATTATGTTGCCTCTTTCCATGCAGCCTCATATAGAGGGGTTGGTGAGCCTTGTCAAAGTTTTGGCAAAGGGGAAGTGCAGCTGAAATTGCATGCGGCCAACACATAGGTGTTGAAGAAGGTCATGCAGGTCCCAGTCTTGAAGATGTAGCTAATTACTTCATGAAATTTGGGTGATGAGAGATGCACAAGAACTCTCATAGCGAATGCACTTGAATTAGCATGTGGTAATAAAGTAGGTACTCTTTATCTACTTGCTTGTATTACTGATTCCACTTCTATTGCACAGGTGTGGATTTGTAGGCTTGGTCACATAAGTGAGAAGGGAAAGGATGTTCTTAATTCAAATGGTAAGAGTTCAGCTTCAAAGAGAATAGACCAAAAATTTTGTAAGTAGTGGGATGCTACAAGAAAGGATTGGATTTATTGCAGGAAAAGGAAGATTGATGTATTTGATAAACTTAAGAACTAGATAGCTTTGGTGTTTATGGAGGAAATGATGGATAGAGATCAGTGGATGGGGCTGGATACTTCTGAGCAGAGCGGTTTGGATAGGGTTTTGATCTAAAGAGAGCTCATGGGTAAAAAGTCAACACTCATAGGAAAACACAAGTACTGACATCAGTCAGGAAGATTCGGCATCAAACAGATAGGCACCAATGTCGGTCATGTGTAGACAGGCAAAGTTAGTGGTGTCAGCTAGGTGGAGACTGACATCGATAGGATAACCAGCATTGGTGACCTAGATAGTTGCATGGAACTGATGTCGGTAGGATGTAGACTATGTGGTGACTAAGGTCGGTCATTGGAACAAATTTTGGGTAGATAGCAAGCTATCAAGGAGTCTTAAACACCCATGTGGAGGACTAAAAGGGTAAGTAAGCCTCAAATTCATTATTCCTCTTCTTTATACTAGTTGCTCATTGCAGAGCAGGAAGGATCCAGGAAACAGTGGGAGCATGGCTTGAATAAGATGCAAAACCAAATGGGAGATTTGGTAGAGTTGCTAGCTGGGATAAAAACACTGAGAGACAAATGGATTCCTTGGTTAAAGAATAGAGAGAATGGACACGTGAGACAGAAGGCTAGGTCATATGGTCTTGAGCAAGCTGTAGGACAGTGTTACAGGTTTGATAGGTGGATGACAAAGCATGGCTTTAGTCAATGTCATTGTAACCATTGTGTTTGTCTTAATAGGTGGATGATGGTCACGACATTATCTTGTTACTGTATGTGGATGGTATGTTAGCTGGAAGTTCAGACATACATGGTTTTGTTGAGCTAAAGGTAAGGTTAGTTCAGTGGTTTTCCATGAAGGATTTGGGAGCAGTAAAATTCTTTGGCATGAGTAATCCTAGAGATAGTGAAGATCATAAGTTGATGTTGTCACAGGATGATTATGTGAAGGTAGTGCAAGATGCAGTATGGAAAGCACACCTATGGATGGATAGTTCACTGAACAGGGTCCCCAATCACATGATCAAGTTTAGTACATGTGTACTCCCTGAGTTTGCCCAAGTAGTGGATGTTGTCAAAAAGTTTGTAGTCAATCCAAGAAGGAAGCACTGGAAAGTAGTTCAGTGGGTTCTCAGGTATCTGAGATTAACCAGTAGTAGGGATACATGCTATGCAGGGTCAAGACTTTGGATGTGGTAGGTTACTTGGATGATAGGTGTTGCACCATAAGATGTGTGGTGGTTGGTCTTAAGGATTGATCTTGAAGAGGGATGTAAGCCAAGAAACAAATTAGATAGTGTACAGGTATAGGTATAGTGCAGCTATTTATCTCTAAGTGGGAGATTGTTAGGTTGTGGAGCTAAAAGGTTCACTCATGTAGACATTAGAGGAGGTTGTTAAGTGTCATAGTCACCAGCATTGGTCAGGCCAATCGACATCGGTCAGGGGTAGACAGGAAAGAAATTGACATCGATAGGAGTCAACCAACATTGATCACCTCCAGACTAACAGGGACCGATGTTGATCACCTGTACGGTTCATAACTATGAGTTTCATAGATAGTTTGTTAACAAACTAGTTGTTTGCATGATAAAGGCTAATTTTAGTCTTGAGCTATAGATCTAATTATTGTAATTAGATGTCTAATTATTGTTTACATGAGATATATATAATAGCCTCATGGGCTATATTATAATTTGGGCTAGTTGAGTTGAGCAAGGTTAGCTCCTTCAGTGGGAAGAGAGCAAGGTGTGTTCCTCTTAGTTCCACAGGGGTCCCAAGTGTGTATGATCAGGTAGATCTGCATGTTTTTGCAAGATCAAGTAGAAGATCCACTAGGGTACTAATTTGGAGAATCATAAGGACTTGGTGAGGTGAGGACAAGGGTTTTTCAAGGTGTAGAGAGATCTACATGGTAAGTAAGATCATTGATTTGCAGGTGTGTGTGTGTGAGGTGAAAGGAGATCTGCGGGGTAGCTAGATCAAAGGTGATAGCAACACATCAAGGAGAAAGATCAGGGGAGATATACTTGGAGTAAATTGTGTACTTGGAGTATGGTGTGTACTCAGATTTGGAGTGTGTGGAGCACTTATGTACTGGCAGTAGTGATACTGACTAGTGGTACTAGCAGTAGTGATACTGACTGGTTAGAGGTGAACACCAACTCTATGTTTGAGTTGTGTGTTGGGAATTTAAGAGAGAGAGTGAGCTCTTAAAGAGATTTACTATTTATACCCTAGAGGTGTGGGATCCCTAGAGGTGTGTAAGGAAGAAGACTGTGGCATCTTCTCTATTGTATTTCCTTTTGGAAGAGTGTTAATACAATTGGGTATTGTCTCTCATATTCTATGTTATTTCTGAATTCTAGTTACTTGTTACTTCTAGTTAAATGTTACATTTAGTTGCTTGTACATGGTAATCAATTGTGCTTTTGGGTCCTAACAGTGGAATCAGAGCATGTTGGTTGTTTTGGATTCCTGACAAAGTGGTATTAGAGCCAAGTTGCATGGAGCAGGTTTGTGTTTGATTACATGTCACTCTCATGGGTTTCTAATTGAGTGGGAGTATAGCAATGGTAGAAGAAAGTAAGCTAAGAATGGAGGAATTCAAAGGCATGAATGGTCAACTACGGTGTTATGGAAAGAAAGAGCAAGTAAAGAAATATTGTTGGTTGGTTAAAGATCAGCATCAAGGAACTAAAGAAGTAGATGTTGTAGGTGTTGTTGCACAGGATGCTCTGGGATGTTGTTTAGATAAAGTAGAATCTTGGTTTATAGATTCTATGGCCTCTTTCCATGTAGCCCCATATAGAGGGGTTGGTAAGCCTTGTCAAAGTTTTGGCAAATGGGATGTGCAGCTGAAATTATAGGCGGCCAACACATGGGTGTTGAAGAAGGTCATGCAGGTCCAAGTCTTGAAGATGCAGCTAATTTCTTCAAGGAAGTTGGGTGATGAGAGATGCATAAGAACTCTCATAGCAGATGCACTTGAATTAGCATGTGGTAAGAAAGCAGGTACTCTTTATCTACTTGCTTGTATTACTGATTCCACTTCTATTGCACAGGTGTGGCTTTGTAGGCTTGGTCACATAAGTGAGAAGGGAATGGATGTTCTTAAGTCAAATGGTAAGAGTTCAGCTTCAGAGAGCATAGATCGAGATTTTTGTAAGCAGCGGGATGCTACAAGAAAGGATTGGATTTATTACAGAAAAAGGAAGACTGATGTATTTGATAATCTTAAGAACTAGAAAGCCTTGGTGTTTATGGAGGAGATGATGGATAGAGATCAGTGGATGGGGATAGATACTTTGAGTGGAGCAGTTTGGACATGGTTTTGATCCAAAGAGAGCTCATGGGTAAAAAGCCATCACTCATAGGAAAACATAGGTACCGACATGGGTCAGGAGGAACTGACATCAAACAGATAGGCACCGACATTGGTCATGTGTAGATAGGCATAATCGGTGGTGTCGGGTAGGTGGAGACCGATGTCGATATGATAACTAGCGTCGGTGACCTGAATAGTCACATGGAACCAATGTCGGTTAGATGTAGACTGTGTGGTGACCGAGGTCAGTCACTGGAATGGATTTTGGGTAGACAGCAAGTTGTCAAGGAGTCTCAAACACCCATGTGGAGGACTGAAAGCATAAGTAAGCCTCAAATTAATTATTCCTCTTCTTTATACTAGTTACTCATTGCAGAGTAGGAAGGATCTAGGAAACAGTGGGAGCATGGCATGAATAAGATGTAAGACTAAATAAGAGATTTGGTAGAGTTGCCAGCCAAGATAAAAACACTAAGAGATGAATGGATTCCTTGGTTAAAGAATATAGAGAATGGACACATGAGATAGAAGGCTAGGTCATTTAGTCTTGAGCAAGCTATAGGACAGTGGTATAGGTTTGATAGGTGGATGATAAAGCATGGCTTTAGTCAATGTCATTGTAACCATTGTGTTTGTCTTACCAGGTGGATGATGGTTGTGACATTATCCTGTTATTGTATGTGGATGGTATGCTAGCTATAGGTTTAGACATACAAGGTTTTGCTGAGCTAAAGGTAAGGTTAGTTCAGTGGTTTGCCATGAAGGATTTGGGAGCAGAAAAATTCTTTGGCATGAGTAATCCTAAAGACAGGGAAGATTAGAAGTTGATGTTGTCACAGGATGACTATGTGAAGGTAGTGCAGGATGCAGTACGACAAGCACACATATGGATGGACAATTCATAAAACAAGGTCCCCAATCACATGATGAGGTTGAGTATATGTGTACTCCTTGAGTTTGCCCAAGCAGTGGGTGCTATCAAAAAGTTTGTAGTTAATTTGGGAAGGAAGCACTAGGAAGTGGTTCAGTGGGTTCTCAGGTATCTAAGAGGGACCAACAATAAGGATACATGCTATGCAGGGTCAGGACTTTAGATGTGGTAGGTTACTTGGATGACAGGTGTTGAACCACAGGATGTGTGGTGGTTGGTCTTCAAGATTGATCTTGAAGAGGGATACAAGCCAGGAAACAAATTAGACAGTGTACAGGTATAGGTATAATGTAGTTATTTATCTCTAAGTGCGAGATTGTTAGGTTGTGGAGCTAAAAGCTTCACTAATGTAGACATTGGAGGAGGTTGCTGAGTGTCACAGTCATCGCTATCAGTCAGGCCAATTGATAATGGTCAGGGGTAGATAGGAAGGCAACTGACATTGGCAGGAGTCGGCCAGCATCAGTCACCTCTAGACTAACAAGGACTGATGTCAGTCACCTGTGTGGTTCAGAACTATGAGTTTCACAGACAGTTTGTTAATGAACTAGTTGTTTACATGATAAAGGCTAATTTTAGTCTTGAGCTATGGATCTAAGTATTATAATTAGATGTCTAATTATTGTTTACATGAGATCTATATAATAGACTCATGGGCTATATTGTAATTTGGGCTAGTTGAGTTGAGCAAGGTTAGCTCCTTCAGTGGGAAGAGAGCAAGGTGTGTTCCTCTTAGTTCCATAGGGGTGCCGAGTGTGTATGATCAGGTAGATCTGCAGGGTGTTTCAAGATCAGGTAGAAGATCCACTAGGGTACTGGTTTGGAGAATCATAAGGACTTGGTGAGGCAAGGACAAGGGTTCTTCAGGGTGTAGAGAGATCTACATGGTAAGTAAGATCATTGATTTGCAGGTGTGTGTGTGTGTGTGTGAGGTCAAAGGAGATCTGCGGGGTAGCAAGATCAAAGGTGACAGCAACACATCAAGGAGCAAGATCAAGGGAGATCTACTTGGAGTACATTATGTACGTGGAGTACGGTGTGTACTCAGATTTGGAGTGCATGGAGCACTTGTCTATTGGCAGTAGTGATACTGATCGGTGGTATTGGTAGTAGTGATACTGACTGGTGGTACTGGTAGTAGTGATACTGACTGGTTGGAGGTGAACACCAACTCTGTGTTTGAGTTGTGTGTTGGGACCGTAAGAGAGAGAGTGAGCTCTTGAAGAGATTTACTGTTTATACCCTAGAGGTGTGGGAGCCCTAGAGGTGTGTAAGGAAGAAGACTGTGGCATCTTCTTTGTTGTATTTCCTTCTAGAAGAGTATTAATACAATTGGGTATTGTCTCTCATATTCTGTGTTATTTTTGAATTCTAGTTACTTGTTACTTCTAGTTAAATTCTGCATTTAGTTGCTTGTACATGGTAAACAATTGTGCTTTTGGGTCCTAACAGTGGAATCAGAGCATGTTTGTTGTTCTAGATTCTTGACAATTAAATCTAATTTAGGATTGATAAAAATATCATATCACATTTAGTCTTAGGAAATAATTAAAATATGAAGGTTAAAATACTTGGGTGAGACTAAAGAGTAAGAGAGTGTTAAAACATGAAAGAGGCTATGGGTGAGGCACGTGAGATAGAGAAAATGAAATGGAGGGGTTTCAAATAAGGAATATCCAAATAAATGAAGTTAAATTAAGTGAGTTACGTCAAATGATAAAAGAGATATAGATCATGATAGATCTCATGCAAGAAAATGAAAGAAAAGGGTTGGTATTCAAAGTTAAGAAGGTGAAGTTCCCTATAGTGATACTTGTGGAAAGAAAAAAATGACAGAAAAATTATATTGATAAAGGACTAACTAATAAAAAAATAACCTATAAGGTCATGAATATTGAGGAGATATTAAATGAAGATGAATTGAAATAAGTTCTATGTAGTTTCTATGAAAAATGTTAAATTGAATTGAATTTAACAAGAGACAGTAAATGACATTTTTTATGAAACACAAGATGAAGTTATGCCATTCAAAAAAACATATAGAAGGGAATTTTTGACTCAAAGTTATTATTATATATATTTTTAAGTGCGTGTTTGTACATATGAATAATGAATAAGATAATTACAAATTTTATGTATTAAAACTTGAAAAGATAAAGGATACTAATTGATAAACTATGAAAAAAAGGCATACGAGGTAGTGAGTGAAGAAGATGCTCAATTTAAAGCATAAAATTTTGCAAGAGACATAGAAAACAAAGAGATATGGAACATTTAACATCATCTTTAAGGTAAAAAATATTTTTTAAGATTAAAAAAAACAATGTGTTTGTATATGAGAGTTTGGAGCAACTGCAAGGAGAGATAACAACTTTAAAGAATGCTATAAACAATGAAGCAATATTTGAAGAAGAGGAAAAAATCCATCCAAAATAGAGGAACATCAGGTTTATAAGATCATAAAGTTTTAGAAGGATTTAAATTTGAATGGGCAATATGGTGTTAATAGTAATATTATGAGACTCAAGGGTCTCTATATCTTAAATCTAATGATCTATGAAGATGTGTGTATGGAGGTTCAATAGCTAAGAAGATGGAAGAGAAGAGACAAGAATAAGAAGAAAAGAATAATCATGTTGAAGAAATATAATAAGTTAGAGAGAACATAAATATTAAAATAAACTGGAAGAAAATGAAAAAGTATTTAGTTACATTTGAGTAGGAGATAAAATCTCCCACTTGGGGAGTATGATGCAGGAGCATCATCAAATTTATGTAAATGTGTTGATAAGTCTATGTTTGGTCATGAAGGTCAATAATAATTTATGTCATCCTTTATAAATATAATAATTATATGTTTTAAGGTTATTTATGACTCTTTTAAGGCATTGATGTTACTAGGGTCTCACAAATTTTCTCTTTATAACAATACTACATGTTACCACCAAAATGCTAAGTTTGAATATTTGAATTTGAGTTTCATATTTTAAGGGGTTAGAAATTTTTTCTTAGGGATATTAGAGGTCCAAAAACATGTTTTAAATGTTTATTAACCTAAAATTTCATTTAAATACATCCTATAAGGAGGCCCAACATAGTCGAAGACGAAATGGAGCATATGTTAATTTGAGTTTGAGTAGTTGAGATATTCTTGTTCACTAAAATAAGAACAACCTAATTTGAGATAAGTGATAGGATTCAAGTCAATAATAATAGGATATAATAAATAATAATAAGTAAAACATAAAAAAATAATTAGTTTGTGATCATATAGCGTTAGGTCTGATGAGCAGGTCAAAGAATATTAGAGAGGAGGATTATCAATTACATGTATCTAAGTCTATGTGTTGTTAATCCATAGAGTAAGAATAATCAAATGGAAACATATGAATAAGAATATTTTTATGAGGGTGTATGTTTAATATATTCTCAAATATTTTAGTATATGTTCTATATTTCAATTTATATTGTTTCATGATTTCAAGATAGCTTTGACCTACAAAACGCGAATAAATGGGGTAATGTTTTAGTATAGTTGAGGATAAAGAAATATTAATATATTTTTTATTGTTATGTATAAAATAAAAACCAATATGGAAAAATAATATTTTTATTTAATATTCAATGTGAAAATATTTTTTTTTTAAAAATAAAGAGAGAGAATCATCAATACTTATGTTTTTAGGTCTATAATACTGGAATCATATTGTAACAATTGAGAAATGAAATGTTTCGTGAACTCCTTTGAGATAGTTTATGAATGAAGATCATTGTCAGAGTAAGGAAAAAATGTCAAGGTATTTATCCAATATAAAATAATATCAAAATTTTTTTATAATCCAATTCAAGCTTCAAATATATATCTAAGGTCTATACAAATAACAAATCTATGATAGTTAGGAGGAGAATGGGTTGTTTTAAGTGTTTTTGGATTGTTTAATACTTGATGAATATTTATAATATATAAATAAGTAATATATGTCCTATTAAAACTTTAATTAATTAATTCAAGTCTTCATAAATCAATTTATGCATTTATGTATGATATTGGGCCTATGTACTATTAGAACTAGGGTTTGAAGACAAATAACCTTGTATCTTGAAATCTGACTATACAAAAAATCCCAAACATGGTAGTATGGTGTATAAGGGTATATATGATGTGTTTAAATTTTTATTAGTTTTTTAATACATAAAATAAATATTTCTACATTTTATTACCTGCAGTCATGTAACTAGGCCTCAAAATCCTATTAAGAAGTTCTAAATGGAACACAACTCTTAACGGATCAATCCTCGGTGCATAAAAATTATAAGGGAGATACGATAAGATGTTTTGAATATGATATTATTTTTTTCAACTTATTATAATGTGTATAAATAAATTTATGGAATTCTCAAGCTTTATAGGCTTGTAAATATTCCTAGAAACCTTTTTTGTTTATCGTCATGGATATAACAAAGCTTAATAAATTTAAAAAGTTTCATGGTTGAGTTTATAAAAGTAAAAAAAGACATGTAAAAATTTCTCAATATCATAATAAGTGGATTATATTCCATTCATCAATAAAAATAAGTATGTAGTCTCGATAAGAGGTAGGAACCCCTATTTTAAGGACATATAATATAACATAACTTAGTGGATGATGAATAAGAATGCACAAAAATTGGTAAGGTGCTAATTTTATGAGGCTTTAAAGGAAATAATTACCATTATATTTAAATTTTATTTATTAATCATTGAGTAAAGTTTCAAGTTATTAAGGAAGACCCAAGCCTATAGTCAATTGAGAAGCAATCATAATAAAATTGGTTGTATGTTTATAGATAAGTTGTAAGGGAGATACCTTTGATATTATATTATTAAGGATATTTGGTTAAATTTGTGAATTGGATCAAAAGGGTTATAAGTTCAAGAAGGTGTTAAGACTTAAAGAGACCAAGTAAGGAAATAATAAAAAGGTAATAATATTTTTGTATGTTTATTCAATTGTTTAAAATTATATAAGGAAGATATTAACAATATATCAAGGTACAAACATAGTGTAATAAGGATATAAAGCCTTAAGGATAGACTTAGAATCTCTTATTACAAGAGATAAAAAGGATTTACTTGCATTAGATTAGCATATTACTTTCTACACTAAAATTTTCAACTTGTATAGATAAAATTCAAAAAAAATATGAAAGCTAAAAAGGAAAGTTGAGTGACTAAATAAAATTATAAGTTGTTTCCTAAGAAATGGTGGTTTAGGAAACCTCCATTGTAGGATTTTTGATCTCACTAGTAATGGAAAAAGGCTTATAATGTATTTAAAATTATATATTTCATGTCTATAGACACTTGGTAGGTATCAAATTAATGTCCAATTCTTCCTCCTAACTATTATGAATAAAATGCACCACCCTTTCAAAATCTTACATCACGAAGGTCATAATTAATCTCTACCAAAATTTCAAGAATAATGTGTGTGTGTGTGTGTGTGTGTGTGTGTGTGTGCACGTGTGTGTTCGCGCCTGTGTGTGCGCACGTGTGTGTTCGCACCTGTGTGTGCACATGTGTGCATGCGTGCATAATTTTTTCATGAGTTTACTTATAAAAAGGATGGAAACTTAGTATGTTATGTACTAATTCAAACTAAGAAACTTCAGTTTTATTTGACATTATGAAATTATTTGTCAAGGGTCTATCTATTTATTTTTAAATTAAAACCAAAATTATTAGTTTTAAACACTTAGGTAGTGTTTTCCCTGCATAGTTTCCATTTTTTGTGACTAAAATGTCCCTTTTTCATGTAATGAAAAGGGGTCCCTTTAACCCAAGAAATCTATGATAAAATCTAGTGTTGATCCCCATAATCCATACATTAATATATTTTGAATTTAATCCCATTTTTAATATTTAGTATTTAATTCAGTCTTCCCCCTTATGCTCTCATGACATACTTTTAGGGGGTGGGGATTTTGATTAATAAAATTCCTTATCGGTTTCATGGGATTTAATTAAAAATTATTACCTTTTAAAAATATTCATAGTTTTATAATTAGTTTATTTTTTTGACTAACATTTCCTTGGTAAATATAATAGACATGGTAGGTCCCATGATCCCAGACTCCTAGAGTCCCACTAACCACCTCTCATAACTAATTCATGATAGGTAAATGCTATTTTCATTGAAAAATAATTTTGATTGAATTGCAATTTTGTTACATCTCATATATTAAGTGTCATGACATGTCAGAAATTATATGATCCTAGGGGTGTCATCTACTCATAGATTTCCACTAGCCAATTCATACCCCTCAGTCCTATGAGTTGTACTCCTAGATATTATTGTTCAACTAAATTATATGATCCTAGGATCCTATAATCCAATTAGTGTTGTCCATGTGGTGAATGTAGCACCAAGAGTGGTATTAGGAAGGTACAAAATTGGGACCTTTAAACGTATCAGAGAGCACCATGTGGAACTTATATCCCACTTGGGATTTTATAAAATGGTATAAAAAGGGAGAACTTACCTATTCATAGTTTCCCACATGTCCCTATTATACACCCAAATATCTATACCCCATATCCATATATGCCACCTGAAATTATATTAGAATCCTTAGGGTCTATCTCAACATAGAGATGAAATTTAGTAGACCATAAGTGCTTCCATAAGTACCATAAAATTAAAGTTTAGGTGCATGCCTATCACACTCTCATCAATCAATAACCTAGTTATTTAATACCCTAAATACATTTTGATGTGTTATAGATTGAAACCTATACAAGTCACATCACCAAAAGGATTTTTATAGTAAAAAAACTCCAAAATCAAATTCAAAGTGAAAAGGGTAGATATTTTAAAAAGTGTCACCAAATCAAAGATAGTATGCACATTGGTGAACTCCCATAACCATTACTACAACCCCAATTCGAAATCCATAGGGTCTTATTTGAGAAACAAAACCCATAGAAATTATACTCTTAGATTAAAATTAGGATAGCCCTAAGTATCTATTAATAAATGAGATCCCAAAGTGTTTATTCATAGAGCTTGTTCTTTTAAAGCTAATACAAAAAATTATTTGAGTTAACATTTATAATGGAATATTCATATTCAAACCCTAAACCTATTAAATAATTTAAAAAGACCACCTTTATGTAGGATATAGTCTAATATAATAACTATAATGAAGTATTTAAAATATTGGATGAGATGTGTAAGCTATCAAAAAAACAAAATTTATATTAATGATGATATTGATTTATCAGGGAATATATTAGTTATACACAAGTCAAGGCTCCATATATATACTTCCAAACTACAGGTATTTCTATGTGTCGATTTATTTTCCAATTTTATCAATTTGTTTTCATGTAAAATTAATCTCATTTAGATGAACAAAAAGTTTATAATACATCCAATCTCTGGGGATGCTCTTAATAAATATTACCACCTCCCATATCTTGATATCGCTCATATTATATATACTATCATTGATTTTATGAAAGTTAAAGATGTTTTGGATACCATAAAGGATTGGGTATATGATTATGGTCATTGGGTTAACAAGGAATACATCAACACCTACATGTCAAGAATTTTAGGGAAGGAATTAGGATTGGCATGCTATTTCTCAATTGGATTTTTGTATCTAAAGACATTGTGCATATTAATAAATTATGGGTGCCATTTCTTAGTATAATACTTTAGGAAAATTAGGTGCCAACCTAATGAAAATTATCACATTTTACATTGGCCAATAGGTATCTTAAGTCAGATGAAGGGATAGCTTATACATGATGTTGTACCTTATGGATGTATTTTTGTGTTACTATGTCATTTAAGCACGACTCTTTAAAAACATGGACACCTTATAGTTATTTTGTGCTTGTGGTTTACTTAAACCTTTATATTAACCACTTTAGGGATCATATTGAGGACATATATAACCATTTATATATTCCATTTTACCTTATCATTAATGAGAAGAATATGTCTAGGTTGTCTAAGGAGATGATAGATTCTATCACAACCATTTGAGACTATTAGTATTACCAATACATTATAGTGATAAGAGTTGAATTAATTTGGGTTCCTTATTATGTCCTTGATAATCTAGTATAACAAGAAATAACATAACAATATGCTAATAGTGTACTTGGTTACTATGATACTAGGAGGTAGAATAAATATTTGTACTTACTCATCATCATTGGATACCATGAATTCAATATTTTTATAGAAGTGGTAGTAATTGAAACTCATAGGCCATCCTCTAACATGTAATTTCATGATGACAAGAAATTGGAACCCAAGGTAATGTCTATGGGCATGTGGAGGCATTGACATATAGGTTAAACATTAGTTATCATGATGAGGATCATGATAATGTTAAGTATCACATGAACCTAACTAATGACAATGTGATAGTAGGGAATCTCAATGCTACAAGGGAACTTCAAGGGCAAAATTTTGGGAATCATTTTTTGAAGGAGATGCTTCTTTAGAACTAACCCTTTGAGTACACCTAAGGACAAGAAAAAAAATCAAATATTTAATATTTTATCATATCCCTCTAATATCTCCTCAATATTCATATATATTATTGCTTAAGCTAGAGAAATGGATTGGACAAGTCAATTTTATTTAGAAAAATCAATCTATATCTTTAGTGGCTCTAAATATCAATAGAGTTCCTTAGAAGGCCAACCTTATATGTTAAACTAAACTAGTGGCCCCTAATTATACCATGCCAATATAAAACATATTTGATTCATTGGTTAGGTTTATTTAGATTTAGAATTCCTTGGGATCCCTTATTTTTGTTAATTCCACTGTTCATGTAATTCATAGTGGGCCATGTTTAACTTTTCAAAAAAAATTCAACCACCTTGTTATTATAATTATTGCTCAATTTTTAGTGCTACAATCCCTAGTGTCTCAACTACCACCCCTAAAAATTTTATTGTTCATTAAATTCCCATTCAACTTGTTACTATTAGTACTTATGAAACCCATATTTACCAATTTTAAATATTTTAACTTTAAGTTCCCCATATTCTCACACTCTTATAGTCTCAATTACTCCTTCCCTGTTGAGTTAAATTTCCACTTTTATGGTAAATCTATCAACATTAGGTGTAATAATGGTATATACAAGGCATCAATCAGTGGCACACACCTACAAAATATCCACATGTTAAATTAATAATACACAATAAACCAACCCTCAACATAGATATACTCCCCTCTTCAATCAACTTTCTTGAAAATCCTCTAGGCCATATATATTCCATACACCATCTTCCATAATTGGTCCTTTCATTCCACCCTTTGCATTAAAGAGTGATCACATTAATTATTGATCTTCTTCAATGTCATGATCTTGCACCAAAATAATATCTCTCTTTGGATGTACTATCTTATATCAACATTCCCCCTTATTTCATCTTTAATAGGCCCATATCCTCGTTAAGGATGACGACCAATATCTCGTGTCATTAGACTCTCAATCCACATGACACAAGAGGAATTAGAGATCACATGACCCCATGGGTATCTCTCTTATTCATTCATGTTTTTGATCTCACTACCCCGACCTCTATATCCCATCTAAATTTAAAACTATATTACACCCATGACTCCACCACCCACTTCCATAACTACACCCTCAACTATTACCAATTTAGAAGCCCTTGGATCAATATAAGGAGGGGACTAAATAGATGATGTACAATCTAAGAATATATAAGGACATGAGATGATATATCTTGGTGACCTAGACATATATTGAGACTAACACCCCTCCATCTTTCTTTTTTTAAAAGGGGGCCCCTATGATTATTTCTAGAACCTCTATATTCTAGAATAAGCATGAACATTATTTGATCTAGAATTTTATAGGCAAGTCAATCTTCAAAATAGACATGAGCTTTGGTGTATCTGATTATGATCATGTTTTATATATTTATTATACTAAATAATCATTTTAAAGGTGATTAATTTCATGTTCCATGGAAGAAGTTAGGGTTCCAAAATAGTAAACCCTAAGGGTTTGAATTTAAACATTCATGGGAAATTCTATCAAGAAATTTTATGCATGATCAAGTTTTGACTTAAAATTCATGTGCTTTTGTAGATCTAATACTTTACACTTGTTCACTATATTTAATCCAATGTTGTGTCAAGCTAAAATTATTTTAGAAAGGCATATGGTCAATGATTTGGGCCCTAGTAACGTTCCAATAATGATCATTTGATTGGAGGTTTTAAATCCAGTAGTGTTAATTAAACCTAAAGCTTTAGGAACTCTCGAGGGATTTTCACATGGTATTTATTTATTTGATCAATAAATTTGATTGTCTTAAATTTGATAGGTTCACTCCCATCATTTGATGTCTGTGAGGAAGTATTTGACATGGCTGAACTTATCAAATTTAACCTAGACAATCCTCGAAGCCTTAGGAACACTCAAGGGATTTTACATTCCATTTAGTTATTGGATAAATAAATTCCATTATGTTAAAATTGATAGGTTTTATCACATCATTTAACATCTATAAGGACATATTTGACATGATCGAACACATAAAATTTAACCTAGATAGTCCTTAAAGCCTTAAGAACTCTCAAGGGCTCTACACATGGCATTCAATTACTGGATCAATAAATTCCATTGTTTTAAAATTGATAGGTTTTCTCCATTAATTTTACATCTATGAGGATGTATTTGATATGACTTAACCCATCAATTTTAACCTAGATAATCCTCAAATCCTTGGGAACTCTCAAGTGATTTGTACATGACATTCAGTTTTTTGATCAATAAATTCCATTGTCTTAAAATTGATAGGTTCGCTCCCATCATTTGACGTCTATAAGGATGTATTTGATGTGATTGAACCCATAAAATTTAATTTAGACAATCTTTAAAGCCTAAAAAAATGGGGTATTTCTAAAAACCTTTTAATAAATTCTTAGTTTTTTATGAAGATAAACTTATTATATAAAGAACTTAGCTTAAGTCATTTTATGTTTTTTAAACATAAAATTCTAAATGACATTTTTGAACCTAAGATTTATATAATAATTTAACGGATTAAAATATAAGCATATTGTAAGATCCAATAATGATCACTTGTTTTTTAGATTTGATCTAATGGTATGTTGAGCTTGAAGCCTTTTTTTTAAAAAACATATAGTTAAAGATCTAGCCCTAGATTTGATCCAATGGTGATCACTTGCTCAATGGATTTGATCCAATGATGTAACAAAGTTGAGGAATTTTTAAAGGCCTTATGAGCTTGACAGATGGCATAATCATTGATATTAAAGATCAAGAGACCAATGAAATGTAAGGACTTAGATTTGGTTTTTCAAAGCAAAATAAAGAGCACTTTCGAAAGATAACAGCTAGCCTTCAACTAGAATTTATGAAATTTACCATGAAAGGCATGGAACCCTACCATATAGGCTCCAAGTAAGCATGAAGGATCAAAATGAAATATATCTTATGCTTAAAAACATAGGAGACATAAGAATTAGGTCCCATCAAATCTAATGCATGTATGAAATCAAGAGCTAGATATTTTTACCATTAAAGATAAAAACCTTGAAGCTTATATAAAGGACTCAATTTGGTTTAATTGATCACATAATAATCAAAGTAAGTGCAAATTGAATTTAGAGCAAGTGCCTTAGTAAGATCTTTGTTTTCATCAACTACAATTTAGTGTTATCAATTGTGGTAGGTAGACAATAGATGAAAATTTTAGTAGAGCTTTATCTAACTTCAAATAGTGAAGGAAGGTTTTTTAGAGACACAAAGTTATATTTAAAATCCTTAAATGTACATGGAATCCAAATTTTTTTTGACTTATTCTTATTTATAGAGTAATTTTAACCAATTTCCTAGGAGAAAAATATGAATGTTATGGTACACCAAAGATATAAAGACCTAGTATCAATTCAACTAGTAGGCCTTCACTATGCGACTACTAAACTAGAGGTAATACATTACATCGAGCTTCTTCTTCCAATATGCATTAACTACAAAATAGATGGAGAATGGATTTTTTATGAAGTTTTAATAATTTTGCATGTATATCTCCAATGGACTTTGAGGCTTACTATAATCTCCCTTTTCCTCATGTCGATCTCCCATCCTTGAGAATATGGAAAAATTCCCAAAACTTGGATCTAGTCCACTCACCTTCATTAATACAAGTTTCCCATGTTTTTATAACCCCAAATGCTGATATTCCTATTTCCCAATTCAAGAAGGGTGTTAGGGTAGCTATGAAATTATTAAATAGAACCTTTGGTGCCTCTTCTACTACTTATTTGATTAAGGTCTAGGTATCTTATCTTCATTGCATGTTTGAGTGAAACTTAACCCCTCCCATTAGAGACTTAATAAGTTTTATCTTGGCCAAAAAATTTACAACCATCAAGAGAAATACTTCCAAGCAATTATTTATGATTTCTTACCTCTTAATTTTTCTCCTTGCCTCTATTAATTTCCCTAACATCTAAAATTGGTCCCCTGATGGTAGAACTACTATTTCCCATCATTACTCTAAATTAAATATATTCAATTATAAGAATAACATGCAATTTATATGTGATGGTATCTTCCTAGTCATTTTTGAGGCAATAATTGGTATCCCTATTCCCAAATTTCATCCTCTAATTAAAATAAAAGTGGAGACTATGGGGCATGTGTGGTTCTATCCAAATTACACTATAATAAGGATAGAAGGAATCATGGTATAACCTTATAGATTGGCTATATATGTTCCCAGTAAGCTTTCAAAGCAAGAAATTGCTTATCAAATCATCTAGGGAATGGATTGGCATTATAAGAAGTATAATAAGGCTCAACTTCATCCCTTTTCACTGGATATTGTTAGGATTGTAATCAAGGATTAGAGATAGCTAGAGATCACGGTGGTGCACAAGAACTCTTTTGATTTCCAATTAGATGATCTTAAGATGTGGGACCCCAATGGTAGAGTGGCTAACAATATTTGGGATAAAAAGGTCTCAAAGGCTAAACAAAAACATCAACTAGGTGTGGGAGATGGTATTTATACAAACGTAAGGAACTTTGAAGAAGTCTTATCTAGGGTTAAAAATTACAATAAATTAGAAAATAGGTTAGTTAGGGATAATAAACCTTTAGGAGAAATATGGAAATTACATCCCTTGAATTATCACCTATTGCTAGGAACATCTAGGATTGCACATCAAGATCCAGTAGTTGAGGGACAATCTTTTGAGCTTCAGTAGAGAGAATTGACAAAATCACCCCAGGTTGGGCAACCTAAGGATGTAAAATAAAAAGGTAAGGATGCAATTCAAGAGTCTAGCATATAGCATAGTCCTAGTGAAGGTCCCCAAATTTAGGCATCCCTACCAAGGCCTTCTTCCCCAATAGAGGTTATTAGCATGAATGCTTTACAAACTAGAGAAATAGTGGAAAGTGCCCTTTTTAATATCACAGCTTCTTATGGTTTTGATAAGGAAGAGGATCCATCTGAGGAAGTAGGAAAATAATTAGTTCCATTGGATGGAGGAAAGAGACAGGAAAAATTGGCCTTAGTTCCTATAGCCATAAGAAAGAGGCCTAGGTTAACTTTTACTCACCCTACTAGTGAGATTAAGCTCTTCAGTGATGAGAATCCTATTTATGGACTAGTTATTCATGATTGGTTTGTTTATGGGAAGTTATAGAAGATCCCATATCTTTCTCCTTCATTGGATTTGACTTGAGTTGACATGGATGTTTAGGATAATGGCAAGCCTTGGATTCAAGATATTCTAAATAGACAAGTAGAGAGAAGCATCTACATCCTTCACAACAAGTAAATCCAAGGGATTAACACTCTAGGAGCTTCTAGGAGTTCAAATGTAGATATTCTTGAATATCAATAGGTAGAGGAGGCTAACCCTTAGGTCCCTTTTAATCTAGATACACCAACTCTTGAGAGAGTAGTGACAAAGAAGGTTACTATTAGTACTAAGGAGTTCACCTTTTAGAAGGTGGAACCATTTTTAGGTTTAAATCTTATTCTAAGGTAGAAAATAGGGGAGAATCCTATCTTTTAAGAAGATGTGGCTAGTATGGTACTATTCAAGTCAACAATGACCTTGGTTGGAGTTCAAGGAATGAAACAAAGGATCTCAACTTGGAGAAAGAAAAATAAGATTTACAGGCTTGGACCCTCCTTTGAATTGCAAAGGACATATTTCAAGTGTTGAATAAATATTTGATAGATGCATTTGAGAATTTTAAAAGTATCAAGCTTATATTATGTGCTTTAAACCATCAAATCAAGATGGCATAAGCCTTAATCACTCAATGGAAAAATTCTCAAGTTTAAATGGAGGAGTTCATCAAGGTACATAATACAAGGCAAGCATTAAAATTCAAGATTATCAAAATTAGACATCTAGACATCTTCATGGTAGTTTTGATGGATAAACAAGAGGATTTAATCACCTAGAGAAATGATTTCAATGAATTCATCAAGAGAGACACAAGCTTGGTAACCCAGATTAGTAAAATTTTGGGGAATCTATTAGATAACCCTTCTCAAACCACTACTATAGGCCTGATTAATGATGAAGAATTAAAGCAAAAGGTTGGTGTTCACTTCTAGAGCATCAAATACAACAAAGTTCCTTCATTCAAGGACAATTAGAAGATCCTTGATATCATTTTTACTATAGGGAAGTAAATTAAAGAAGCACAATGTATCAAGGAACTTGTATCTTGGGCTGATAATTAATTTGACAAGTTAGTAGATCAAGAATATGATTATCTAATGAAGCTTTCAATGTATTTTAAACTAGAAAAGGAAAAATACACCAAGGTGAAACACTTCCTCAAATAGGGCTAATTAAAGGGCCCACCAATTAAATTCTTAAAAGAATATTGTTTTTGTAAAGTATATGATCGTCTATTAGCATATACTCTTTCTTGTCAAGTTGACATATGACCTTCCACATTATATCTTTATATCAAAGATATCTATCCTTATCAACATGTGGATATTTTGAAGGTTAACTAGTTAACTACCTATGTTTCCTATAAATAGGTAGATGGTTACCATTTTTAGAAGGATTTTTTAGTAATTATCTACCAGGAACATTTAATACAACTAAGGAATTCTAAAAAAATTTGTCTAGACAGTTTTGTTGAATGTCTATACTACCTCTCAATTGTAGATAGTCATCTTGAATTTGAATGATTCTTCTTGTTTTAAGTTACATTCTTTGTCATAGGGTTGTTAATTTATGTTAAATGCTAAATTAAATATAAATATCTCAAGTATATTTCATTTTATTTCCTCTATATTTGGATATACTTAGGTTATTCAGATCATAATAACAAATCTTTAAAGTAAATTTGGTTCTTACTTATGATTCATATTTTCCTTTGAATTTTGCCTAATTTGTGATATAATTTTAGGTTATGCTAATTTATAACATAAATTGGTTCAAATGTGCTCAAAGTAATTGGAATATTGTCATAATACTTGAGATGAAAACTTGAAATCATGTTTCTTTCTTACTTTACCCCTCTTTTTTTATTTTTATCAAGATTCAATCTAGCTTAAAGATCATTGTTAATACTCATTTAGTTTAGTTTAAAAATAATTGGAAACTATTGAATATCTAAATATTTAAACCTTAGTGGCTCCTAACCACTAAATCAAACAAATATTATCGATAGTTCTCATACTTTGCTTCTATTTTACCACACACATCATTGAATTCTCACAAAATACATCTCATGCCTTAGATTTTTTAAATCCTAAAATGAGTAGTGTTCATCAACACTAAAGAGCACCTATGGTACATTTTGAAGCATAAATAAGATAAGTTCTACTAGTGCTAGAAGGACGGCCTCATTAAATATAATTAATATCTTTGGGGTGTATTTGGTCAAAATTACTCTACATTTTACATGATTATGTTTCTTTTAGCATAAATTATGTAAAGATTGGTGACCTTTGTCGAAATACAGATTTTGATTCTAAAAATTTATTAGTATTTGGAGTTAGGATTACTTATTTTGTTAAAAATTGACAATTCTTTGACAATAAGACATTTATTTGAGTCATACATTGTAAAGATTGGTCATCTTTGCATAATTTAGTACATTTTTGAACTTGTTTAGTTAAAGATTGATGTCTTTTATCCTCTTATGAATATTTTTTTGTAAATTAAGCTTAGTGTGCATATTATTTATCATTATTTAGAAATAAATGTGTTAAAACATGTTTGAAAACAAGATCCTTAATTTTCAAGATGAAATTACCAAGGATTAGGACCAGATCACATTCATAGACTAGAGAACCCTTGCTCAAACTAGAAATTCATAGAAGGACTAGGAAAGATAGAGGTAAGTGTAGGTATTCTAAATATTTACCATCATCACCTTTGCATGGGATTACAATGCTCAATATTCATCCAAACATGGTGTGGCTTGGAAGTTCCCCTATCATTATACCAGGTGTAGTTCAAGATTTACCATGTAATCCTAAAAAATATTTGCCAATATTTACTCCAACTATTATTATGACTACTAAATAACATGTTAAATCTTTCAAAGCTATGTTAATATTGCTAAATGTTATTCAAGAAGATGTAGCATGTAGTTTTTTCCCATTTACATTTAAAGATGTTGCATATGAATGGTTCCTTAATCTACCTGACAATGGTATTATCTCATGGAATAACTTTGATACTATTTTTATTGATCAATTTGGATATATGATAAGCCCTTGTGTCATCTATCAGAAATGTGTAGCTATTAAGAGAGATACAAGTGACACTATTAGGTTATTTAATGTTAGGTTCCAAAAGATGTTTAGTTAGACCATGGATCAATATAAACCTAATGAAGCTTTAGAGATGAGTTTATATAAAGATGTTGTTGACCCCATGACTTCTGTGTCTTTGAAGAGATCCCTTCCACTTATCATCACATGGGCTCAAGCCTATTCTAAAGTAGTGGTTATTAGTGACCAAATGCAATCCCAAAGATAGATGGCTTATTCTATCCCAAATGTTAATCCTCAAATGCCAACATTAAACCTTTTCCCAAATAATAACAAAAAAACTCCAACATTAAACCAATTCCCTACTAGTCATGCTTCCCCTAATCAAAATTTAGGTTTCTTAAGCCATCAAGCTACTAATGGATTTCATGACAATGACTAGAAGTATTTATGGCCTATCAATGGCATTAATAATAACCAAAGTAAAAATTTTGAGGTTCTAAAAAAGGAGAATGAGTATATATTAAAAATGGTATAAAAGCTTAGTACTGATTTCTATAATTTTAAAAACAAGTTGGTAATGCTAATGACAACTCTGAAAGGAAATTCACATTCAAAAAGTTTAATAGGCCTAGGAATATGTTTCAGAATGATAGTTTATACAACAAAAAATCTAATGAACGTTCCTCTAGCAAAAAGAATATGGATATAAACCTCACTAATATTGCCCTACCAGATTACTATAGGATGTATGCACTTATAAACATGGTGAGATTGATTGCATTGAGTTTCATAAATCCCTTGAAGTTTTTCAAGAAGAACTTTACACATTTTAAGTGGTTCCAAATAAAGATGCTACTACAAATTCTTCTAAATCTAAACCATCTGACCAAGTGCATATGGTGGAAACTTTTCAATTCCCTTTTCAAGAGGATAATGAGCCTAAAAATATTCCTAAGGAGATTCAAGAATTCCAATAATTTTTGAAGACATATCCTCTAAGAAATAGGGAGCAAAAACAACTATTGACTACCTCTACCCCTCCTAAAAATTATGGAACCCCTCCAGACATTCTATCAAACAATAATCTTAAACCCCCTAGAGAAAGTTTTTATAAGCTAACTATTGCTCCTCTAAGCAAAAATAGCTACAATATTCTTCTCTTGGAATATTTTTCCAAGAAAATTGAGAAGCCCTAATAATTATAGTGCAAATTTAATTACACAAGTAATCAAATCAAAGTCTCCACCATTTTTACTTATAGTTAGGATTTTGGGAGAATGTTCATAATTGTCTTTTAGATTCTAGAGCCTAAACCAAAATTACACTTATTGGGATATGTGAACAACTTGAGTTAACTCCAATCAAGTCTGATAGGTCATTAAATTAATTAGATATTTTAACCCCTCCAGACATTCAGACATTCTAGAGATTTTTTAACTAATTATAGAGATTTTAAATCTCACATTATTGATGAGGTTGATGAAACTTTTCTTGAGAAGGAACATAATGGTAAAATCATCTAAGCAACAATAAGATACCTAAAGGGTTGATTTCATTGGAAAAACTATTTGATCTTAACAAAATTTCTAAAGAAACTAAATAACCTAAGGTAAATGGTAGAAATTATCATGTGATGAACCTTGGTCCACATGATCAAACCCAAATGGTGAATATCAGGAAGGATTGCATTGAAATGGAAATTAGAAAATCTATAATTGCTTACAAAATACAAGGATGTAATTGTTTGGTCTTATGAATATTTGAAAATATTTGACCTGAGGTCATTACACATACTATACCTCTTTAATAAGGTTGTAAACCCTTTAAATAGAAGAAGAGGCCAATCAACCCTATTTTAGAACCCATGAATTTTAAATAAGTCAAGAATTTGTTAGATGCAAGGATAGTTTTTCCTATTAGACATTCCACTTGGATGGCAAACGTAGTCTCAGTTAGAAAAAAGAATGGAAAAATAAGATTGTGGATAAATTTTAGGAATCTAAATAGAGCATATGAAAATGATAATTATCCTTTAACTTCACTAGAATAGGTTATCCAAATTGTTTTAGGATCTTCCATGATGTACTTTTTGGATGGATTTTTTGGATAGAACCAAGTGTTTATTTCTCTAGAAGATAAGATGAAAACAAATTTTACTACTAAATAGGGAACATATTCTTACAAGATAATACCTTTTGGATTAATTAATGCAGGGGTAACTTTTCAAAGGGTCATGGACCATGCTTTCCAAGGTTTGGTGGGTAAATGTATCATCATATATATGGATGATCTTACATTATTTTATATAAATAGAGAGGAAACTTTCATACATTTGAGATAAGTATTTGATAGATACATAAAGTATGGTGTATCTCTTAACCCTAAGAAAAATATATTCTATGTCACTAAAGGAAATTTTTTGGGACATATAATTACCAAAGATGGGATTTATGTAGATCCTAATAGATTAGAGGCCATTTATAAAATCGGGTTTCTTAATAGCTGAAAATAACTGAAGTCATTATTTGGCAAGATTAATTTTGTGAGGAAGTTTATTTCAAGCTTCACTGAGATTGTCAAACCTTTGAATGGTATGCTTAAGAAAGATGTTATAATTTATCAAAATGAATAATCTAATAAGTCATTTTCTAACATTAAGATGGAAATAATTGAATCTCTAGTCCTCATAAGTATTGATTTCTCAAAATATTTATATCTATATTCATTTTCTTTTGATCATAATATGGATGTATTTTTAACTCAAAAAGCTGATGAAAATGATCATCCCATAGCTTTCATGAGCACCAACTTCAAAAATGTATAACTGAATTATTCTATGATTGATAAGAAAGCTTATGCATTAGTAAAGGTGATAAAAATTATTCAGACATTACCTCCTTAGAAATAAGGTACATGACATAGTACTTGATCCAGCTATAAATCTTATGTTGATTTATAATGAGGTCAAAGAAAGAAGAGGTAAGTGGATGGAATTTATACAAGAATATGATATAAAGATGAAAATAGCCAAATTAGTGAAATGTTAAGGTTTAGTTTAGATGATCACTACTATTGACTGAAAATTCCATGTCATGCAAGTAGATCAATGAAACTTCCAACCCAATGACTAGTATGACTCTATTATCCATTTACTTGTCAATGGTGTTTGTCCCCTAGGATTTATAAGAGAACAAAAGAAAGACTTTAGGCTGAAATCAGCTCATTACCTCATCAAGAATGGAATATTGTATAGGAGGAAGTTTGAGGTAATTTATTTGAGTTGCGTGTCTAAGGAAGAAGCAACTTGGATTATGACTACCTTCCATGAGAAGTTGGGAAGTGGACACCCTTCAGGAAGAACTACAAGTCATAATATTCTTAGGGCTAGATATTATTGGCCCTCCCACTTCAAAGATGCTTATAAGCATGTGAGGGAGTGTCATTCATGCTATATTTTTAGCACAAAGGATCCAAAGGTAGCCATGCCTTTACAGCCCATGATGGTGGATAAACTTTTTGCACAATGGAGATTATACTATATAAGAGTAATCAACCCCAATTCTTCTAAAGCTCATAAGTATGTCCTAGCTATTATGGATTATTTCACTAGGTGGATTGAGATAGTAGCCATTAAGCAATGTAGAATAGAAGAGGTGATCAATTTCTTAGAGGAAAATATTTGTACTAGATTTCAAACCATAGTTTATTTGGCTTGTGACAATGGATATGCATTCATTTCTATTGAAATGATAGAATTTGATTATAACCAAGGTATTACACTCAAGTTTTATTCTAATAAATACCCTTAATGAAATGGTGTTTCTAAATCCACAAATAAAAATATAATGAAAGCTATCAAGAAATCTACTAAAGATAGACCTAGATCATGGCATAAAATTCTTAAGTTTACATTATGGGTAGATCAAATCAGGATCAAACAAGCTCTCAAGGATTCTCCATTTTTGTTGATATATGGTTAGGATCCTATTTTTCCCATCACCTTAAATTTTAATATATTCACATTCATGCAAGAATACATGGAGGACAATAAAGAACTTGTTAATTCTTGGCTATTAGACATTATTGAAATGGAAGATGCTAGAGAAAAGGCATTTATAGAATTCAACAGACACCAATCAACCATGAAAAGATGGTTTCATAAGAGATCTAAACTGAAAGTATTTAGGCAAGGAGACTTATTCCTTCTTTGGGATAAAACATCAGAACCTCAAGATAAACATGGTAAGTTTACCACTTTGTGGATTGGCTCGTACCAAAATATAGAAATCTTGGGAAACAACACTTTTAGGTTAAAAGATTTCCAAGGCTCAGATTTGACTTTACCCACTAGTGAGAATTACCTCAAGCATTAATTTTTTGCTACCCCATCAAGGGGTCTTCATGGAGTGAATGTGTAAGATTTTTAAAATTATAATAGGTAGGCTAGTTAGTTTCCTTTCTTGATTTGTTTTTTGTTCCTTGTTGAGCTTGTATATATTTATTTGTTTGTGTTTTGTTTTTTCTTACTTGGTGGTGCTCCCTGGTTGTGGTAAAGTCTCGTGGTATTATTTTTTGGTTTGGAATTACTAAAAAGGGTGGGTATAAATCTTACAAATGTGAACATGAGGTGATAATAAAGTACTACGAAGCAATTATGAATTTAATGCCCTATAAATATTTAAACCTTATTCTGCATCAAAACTTGGTTTTAGGAAGAATCATATGTATACAATGTGAATCTGGTTTATTAATTCATATTCATTCTTATACTTAAAACACATCCTTGTCATGGACTGAAGTTTCAATTAAAGGAGAGTATCCTAATGCTAGGGCATTTAACCAAATCCTTAAAACCAGACTGTATTGGTTTCCAACCATTGCAAAAGGACCTAAAAAATTAAAAAAAAAATCTCATTGCAAAATATATGGAAACATAAGTAAAGGTTATTTAGGTAATCTCCATCAACGCTATAGATGTCATGCTATTAGTGGAGTAAGACCTTGACTAGAACCAAATGTATCTTTGTTGAGGCTATAGACACTTGGATATCAATAGAGCAATGCCCAAGCCTCTCCTAAATTAAGAGTTATTATTCTTAAAGAATATATAAAGTTTGCAAATCTAAGTGTAATGGAACAAAATGATATGAACCTAGATGTTGTTTCTTGAAATTCATGGCAAACAGTAAGTGGAATAAAAGCAAACACTGCATGTTTATGTTTTAATACATAAGTTTAAATTTTATAAAAAGAAACTTTTTTCAACTAAAAGTTGATTCAGGAGAGAGTATATGTCCAAAAGGGATATAAAATTCAAGTACAAGTTTAAACTAAAGCCTTGCATTCGAACATATTTCTATGTTGACCCTATGAGTCACCATTTATCAAGACCAACACCCTCCCCATCTTTATTTTTTGAAAAGGGGGCCCCTATGATTGTTTCTAGAACCTCTATATTATATAATTAGTGTGAAACATTATTTGATCTTGAATTTTAAAAGTAGTTCAATCTTTAAAATAGACATGAGCTTTGGTGTATCTGATTATGATCATGTTTTATAGATTAATGCTTCTAAATAATCATTTTCAAGGTGATTAATTATAGGTTCCATGTAAGAAGTTAGGGTTTTCAAATAGCAAACCTTGAGGGTTTGAATTTAAACATTCTTGGAAAAATCTAACAAGAAATTTTATGAATTATCACGTTTTAACATAAAATTCATGTGCTTTTGTAGATCTAACACTTTACAATTGGTCTCTAGATTTAATCCAATTGTGTGTCAAGATTGAAGTCTTTTAGAAAGGCATATGGTCAATTATTTGGGCCCTAGTAAAGATCCAAAAATGATAATTTGATTGGAGGTTTTAAATAAAATGGTACGAATTAAAGCCAAAGCTATAAGAACTCTCAAGGGATTTTCATGTGGCATTCAATTATTTGATCAATAAATTCCATTGTCTTAAATTTGATAGGTTCATTCCCATCATTTGACATCTATGAGGATGTATTTGACATGATCAAACCCATCAAATTTAACCTAGACAATCATCGAAGCCTTTGAAACTCCTAAGGGCTTTGCACATGGCATTCAGTTATTAGATAGATAAACTCCATTGTCTTAGAATTAATAGGTTTTCTTCCATGATTTAACATCTATGAGGATGTATTTGATATGACCAAACCCATCAAATTTAACCTAAACAATATTTGAATCCTTGGGAACTCCTGAGGGCTTTACACATGGCATTTAGTTATTGGATCAATAAATTCCACTGTCTTAAAATTGATAGGTTCACTCCCATAATTTGACATCTACAAAGATGTATTTTTCATGAGTCAACTTGTCAAATTTAACCTAGAAAATCCTTGAAGCCTTGGAAACTCTCGAGATCTTTACACATGGCATTAAGTTATTTGATCAATAAATTCCATTATCTTAAAATTGATAAGTTTGCTCCCATTATTTGATATCTATGAGGAGGTATTTGATGTGACCAAACCCATAAAATTTAACTTAGATAATTTTTAAATCCTAAACAAAGGGGGCATTTCTAATAACCTTTATATAAATTCCTAGCTTTTTACAAAGACAAACTTAGTATATAAAGTTCTTAGCCTAAGTCATTTTGTGTTTTTTAAACATAAAATTCTAAATGACATTTTTAAACCTAAGATTTATATAATCATGTAATTGATTAAAAGGTAAGCATATTTTAGGATCCAATGATGATCACTCATTCATTGGATTTGATCTAATGGTGTGTTGAGCCTAAAGACCTTAACAAAAAGTAATTGGTTAAAGATCTATCCATAGATTTTAACCATTGGTAATCTCTTACTCATTGGATTTGATCCAATGGTGTGAGGAAGTTGAGTAATTTTCAAAGACCTTGAGAGATTGACACATGGTATAATCAGTGACATTACAGATCAAGAGACTAATGAAATGTAAAGACCTTGATTCATTTTTTCAAAGCAAAATAAAGAGGACTTTTGAAAGCTAACAGCTAGCCTTCAATTAACATTTTTTAAATATTCCATGAAAGGCATGGGACCCTACTACATAGGCTCCACATAAGCATGAAGGATCAAAATGAAAGATATCTTATGCTCAAAAATGTAGAAAACAAAATAATGAGGTCCCATCAAATCTATGTCATGTATGAAATTAGAAGCTTGATATTTTTGCCATTAAATATAAAAACCCTAACCTTTTATAAAGGACTTAAGTTGGTTTAATTAATTAAATATCAATAAAATTAAGTTTAAATTGAATTTAGATCAAGTGCCTTAGTGAGATATTTGTATTCATCAACTACAATTTAGTGTTATCAATGGTGGTAGGTAGGTAATAGATGAAAATTTAAGTGAAGATTTATCTAACATCAGATAGTGATGGAAGGGTTTTTAGAGACACAAAATTAGATTTGATAACCTTGAATGTACATGGAATCCAAAATTGTTCCAAATTATTATTCTTTATAGAGGATGTGCAACCAATTTCCAAAGAGGAAAAGATGAATGTTGTGATACACCAAAAATATAAAGACCTGGTATCAATTCAATTGGTAGGCCTTCACCATGCGACAATTAAACTAGAGGTAATACATTGCATTGACCTTCTTGTTCTTATTTTCATTTACTAAAAAATGGATGGAGAATGGATTATTCATGAAGGAAGTGTCAATAAGGTTGCATGTATAGATCCCATGGCCTTTGAGTCTTACTATAAGCTACCTTTGGCTCATGTTAATCTCCCATCCTTGATAGAATGGAAAAATTCCCAAAACTTAGATTCAGTCCTCTCACCTTCATTAATCCAAGGTTCCCATGTTTTTAGAACACTTAATGTTGATATTCCTATTGCCCAATTTAGGGAGGGTGTTAGGGTATCTATGAACTTATTGAACAGAGCCTTTTGTGCCTCTTCTACTACTTATTTAAGTAAGTTAGGGGTATATTATATCCATTACATGTTGGATTGGAACTTAACCCCTCCCATTGAATACTTAATAAGTTTTTTCTTGGCCAAAAAATTTATAGCCATCAAGAGTAAGACTTCTAAGAAATTATTTATGATGTATTACCTCTTAGATTCACTCTTAGCCTCTATTAATTTCCCTAGCATTTGAAATTGGTCCCCTGATGGTAGAACTATCATTTCCCATCATTACTCCAAATTACATATATGAAAATACAAGAATCACATGAAATTCATATGTGATTGTATTTTCCCAATAATTTTTGAGGTAATCATTGGTATCCCTATGCCCAAGCTTAATCCTCTAATCAAAAGACAATTGGAGACCATGGGGGGTGTGTGGTTATATCTATATTACAAAATAATTATTTTACAAGGAATCATGGTCCAACCATACAAATTGCCTATATATGTTCCCAATAAGATAACAGAGCAAAGAAATTACTTATCAAATCATCCAGGGAATGGATTGACATTGCAAGAAGAATATGAAGGCTTAGGATATCCCTTACCACTAGATATTGGTAATATTTTAATGAAGGTTTGGAAATAACTAAAGATCATGGTGGTGCATAAGAACTCTTTTAATTTCCAACTAGATGATTTTAAGATGTTGGACCCCAATGATAGAGTGGCTGACCATATTTAGTATAAAAAGGTCCTAAAGGCTGAGTACAAATATCAATTAGGTGTGGGAGATGGTATTTACACAAAGTCAAGGAACTTTAAATAAGTCTTGTCTAGGGTTAAAAATTACAACATCAAATTAAAACATAGGCTAATTAGGGACAATAAACCATTTGGAGAAATATGGAAACTACATCCCTCGAATTATCACTTGTTCCCAAGACCATCTAGGATTGCACATCAAGAGCTAGGTATTGAGGGATAATATTCTAAGCTTCAATAAATAGAATTAAAAAAATTGCCCCAAGTTGGGCAACTTGAGGATGTAAAAGGAAAAGGTAAGGATGTGATTCAAGAGTATCATAGAGCATAGACCTAGTGAAGGTATCCAAATTTAGGCATCCCCACCAAGGCTATCTTCCCAAATATAAGTTGTTAGCATGATTACTTTGGAAATTGGAGAAATAGTGGAAAGTGACCTTATTAATATCATGGATTCTTATGGTTTTAATAAGGAAGAGGATCCATCTAAGGAAGAAGGAAAATAATTAGTTCTATTGGATGGAGGAAATAGATAGGTAGAATTGGCCTTAGTTCCTCTAGCCCCAAGAAAGAGGCCTAGGTTAACATTCACTCACCCTACTAGTGAAATTAGCTTCTTCAGTGATGAAAATCCTATTTTTGAACTATATATTATTGATTGGTTTATTTATGGGAAGTTACATAAATCCCATCTCTTTTTCCTTCACCAGCTTTGACTCAAGTTGACATGGATGTTCAAGATAATGTCAAGCCTTAGATTCAGGATATTATTAATAAACAAGTAGAGAGAAGCATCTAGATCCTTTGAAATAAGGAAAGCTAAGGGATTGACACTGTAAGATCCTCTAGAATTTCAAATGTAGAGATTCTTGAATAGCCATAGGTAAAGGAGGCTGACCCTCGGGTCCTTTTCAATCTGGATACATCAACTCTTGAGAGAGTAGTGACCAAGAAGGTTATTTTTGGTACTGAGGATTTCGCCTTTTAGAAGGTAGAACCATTTATAGGTTTAACTCCTATTCTAGGGTAGGCAGTAGGGGAGTATCCTATATTTCAAGAATATGTGGCTAGTATGGTACCAACCTAGTCAACAATGACCTTAGCTAGAGTTCAGGTAATGAAATAGAGGATTCTCAACTTGGAGAAATAAAAACAAGATTTAGAAGCTCGAGTCCTTTAAATTCTTGAGGATGTATTACAAGTGTTAAAATAAATATTTGATTGATGCATTTAAGAATTTGAAAATCATCATGTTTAGATTGAGTGCTTTAAACCATAAAACTTAGATGGCATAAGCATTAATCACTCAATGACATAATTCTCAATTTCATATGGAAGAGCTAATCAAGGTTCATAAAACAAGGCAAGAATTAAAAATCAAGATTATCAAATTTAGACATCTCCATGGTAGTTTTTATGGATAAATAAGAGGATTATATCACCTAGATAAATGATGTCAATGAATTCATCAAGAAAGGCATAGGCTTGGTAACCTAGATTGAGAAACATCTAGGTAATCTATTAGATAACACTTCTCAAACCACTACTATAGGCCTGATTAGTGATGAAGAATTCAGGCAAAAGGTTGGTGTTCACATCTAGGGCATCAAAGAAAATAAATTTAACTCAACAAAGGACAATTAAAAGATCCTTGATATCATTATTTCTAGAGGGAAGAAAATTGAAAAAGCATAATATATCAAGGAACTTGTATCTCAGGTTGATAATGAATTTGACAAGTTAGTAGATCAAGAAGAGGATTGTCTAATGAAGCCTATAATGGTTTTTGAAGTAATCAAGGAGAAATACAACAAGTTGAAAGCCTTCATCACATAGGGATAATTGAAGGTCCCACAAATGAAATTCTTATAAAAATATTCATTTTAAAGTATATGTTAGTCAATTAGCATATAATCTTTCTTGTCAAGCTGACATGTGACCTTCCACATTGTTTCATTATATCAAGGATAGTTATCCTTATCTGCATGTGGATATTTTGAAGGTTAACTAGTTAACCACCTATGTTTCCTATAAATATATATATGGTTACCACTTGTAGAGGGAGTTTTTGATTAAATGTTTACCAATAACATTTAATACAACTAAGGAATTCTGAAAAGATTGTCTAGATAGTTATGTTGAATGTCTATGTTACCTCTCAATTGTAGATAGTCATCTTGAATTTGAATTATTCTTCTTGTTTTAAGTTACATTATTTGTCATAGGGTTATTAATTTGTGCTAAATTATAAATTGACTATAAATATCTCATGTATACTTCATTTTATTTTCTTTATATCTGGATGTACTTAGGTTGCTTAAATCATAATAACAAATCTTTAAAGTAAATTTGGTTCTTACTTATGATTCATATTTTTCCTTTGATTTTTTTAATTTGTGATATAATTTGATATTAAGATATTTTATAACATAAATTGGTTCAAATGTGATCAAATTAATTGGAATTTTGTCATAATATTTGTGATGAAAACCTACAATCATCTTTCTTTCTTACTTTACCCTTCTCTTTTCTTATTTTTATCAAGATTCACTCTATCTTAAAGATAATTGTTAATACTCATCTATTTTAGCTTTTAAATCATTAGAAACTATGGAATATCTCAATATTTAAACCCTGGTGACTCCTAATCACTAATTCAAACAAATATTGTGGATAGTTCTCATGCTTTGCTTTTATTTCACCACAGACATCATTGAATTGTCACAAATTGCAACTCATGCCTTAGATTTTTCAAATCCTAAAATGAGTAGTGTTCATCAACACTAACTATCACATGTGGTAAATTTTGAAGCATTGACAACATCCAGTTAGAATTTGACAAGGATATGGGCCTAAAGAAAAGGATCATGACCAAAAAAATTACAAAATAAGGAGACCCTGTGACATTTTAGACCAAAGGGGACTTGTTCTTATTAACTAAAAGTCAATGAGAATAGGGTAAAAACACATTATTGATGGCCAAATATATATTATCATATATCCTCATTATATGATATAGAATATCATGGAAGAACTAAAGGAGAAATTCAAAATATTTGAGTCCCAAGTGAGAAGCACCTTCTGAATTGAATTTATATAAAAAGTAGAAGAGGCACTATTTGGGTGGTTTTTATAACTTTGAGTAAGTGATGGAATATATTTTAAGCTGAAGTATGACTTATTAAAAATAAAAAATATACTTGGATCAAATTATTAAAATGGATAACAAGCTCAAGAAAATGGTAGTTGTGATCAATAATGGGTTGTTCCCTTGGTTAAATATTGGTCCATTTATGGATCTTAACCTATATCATAATTTTTCCAAGAACATGATAACATCATTGAAGGAGTGATTAATGGAAATTAAGGTTAAAATTGTCCAATTAAAGAATAAAAATGATAAAATGTTGGCCTGCTTCAAGGAGGTCAAGATTACCATATTTTTTAACCCAAATGGCATCATCATAAGCAAGGATGAGTTTGGAGTTCACATCAAAAGGTGTAAGTCTACCTTTAGGTGGAAGGTCAATAATGATTAGAAGAATAAATCTCAAACCATCATGAGCATATCCACATATCCCATGGGGAGTATTAAAGGTCCCATATAAGACATACACAAGGTTTTTAGTGTGTGGAAAGTTAATTTTATGAAATCTACCTATTAATTTGTCAAAGATAGAAATAGAGGATAAGCTTATTTCCAAAGCATTGGTAACATGATATTCTTATATTCAATGAGGTGTTGGTCTGACTAAAATTCCAAACTAAATAGCAATCATTATATATCTAAATGGTCCCAAAAAGAGAATATTGTGTCCTTATTTTGGGTCTCATTTTATTTTTTCTCTTTTGAGTATGTTTTATTATTACCAACTTAACCATGAAGTATATTATTGAAATTACATTTTCCTTTTGGTGATGTACCTCATTTATTCTTTATATACGACATTTTAATAGTGTTTTGAGATCAAAATTATTAATAGAAAATGCATGGATTTATCGGAACTTATAAAAGTGTTCATGATAACCATGTGTTCATTATGGAAGAATTCACCATTTTTATCATGGTGAAGTGGTGAATGTTAATGTTTTTAGATTATGATATGGGTCAAAAACTATTATGTGCATGTGATTAGTTAGAATTATTTGTTTTCTATTCTAATTGATCTATGTTATTTATCATGTTTACCTAAACAATTGTATACATAAATGATGTTAAAATCATTATGATTATTCATTTTATTAGATAAAATCATAGTGTATTTACACATTAATAGTCCCCAATATCTGTACCTTCTAAGGTTTAGTTTGAGATCATGTAATACCTACCATATAAAGGTATAATTAAATTTGGACTGACAGATTTTTACCAAACAATTGACACTTTTATTTGACATGATATACTATCATTCCTACCTTAAATTTTCCATTTTATTATTTCTTTTATTTTATATACTTTTAGAGTTATAGAGCTATATTTTCAAAAAATTCAAGTAGCTAGAGTGATGCATAGTTATCAAGTTTAATGCATTGTTTAATGAGAAGGTTTAAACTCTCTAAGTTAGTATTGCATTATCTTAGATATATTCCACACAAGGTATGTAAGAGAACCCAATAATTATAACTCATGCCCTAGGATACAACATCATAAATCCTAAAAGGAGTGTGAAATCCCTTGTATTTTGACCTTTGGAGCTATTGATATCCTATGTATACCCAAAGACACCAACATTATCCCTCTACATAACTACCACCATCCATATCCTTAAGCCTAGGGGCATTATATAAGGATAACCTACTATAATGATATATAAATCATGAATAGGACATACCACATCTCTAAAAATACTTAATTATGGATAGTACCATTGAAGGTATACCATAAAATTCATGTGCTCAGTTTGCAACTTCACATAATAAAAATACTCTCACCAAGGTCTGAACCACCAAATTGTGGAGAACTGTGTGGTCTTGATGGATTCACCCTTAGCTCATTTCATCACATGAAATAGAATTTTAGGTGGATACTAAATAAAAATATGTTCAAAACTGGGTGCATGAATACCCACTATGTCATATATTCTCCCTAAAATCCCAATTAGCACCACATTAGCAAGAATGACCTCATGAATACCCAAATTAAAGGCTCAATAATTATCATCAAGTACTCATATCTTAAAATAAATATGATGTTTTCATAGTGTCAATGGATTACTATAAAAATATAATGAGATACTAAACATTACAAATATATGTGTATACATACCTCTATCTATAGTAGGGACATCAATATGTATTTTTGCCAATCCCTCACCCCCATATTCTCCATTACTACATTATGTTTTACCTTGAGGCTAGTTAAAATAGGGCCCATAAAGAATATCCCTCATTGTTTATATTCAAATTTACATCCTGGATCATCTATATCCATAATAACTATTATAAAGTCTACCTCTACTATAAGAATTATTGTTAAATATATATAACTCAACAAACATATCTCTCTAGGAAATGAATTAGATCTTTGAGTAAACATGTCCAAGATAGTGATGTTGGGCTTATAATTTTTACAACACCAAATTTAGTCATGTGATCATACGAGAAAAGATAATAAACACCATAAAATCTATCATGAAACTAAAAACTTTCTCTAATTTTTTATAACTATTTAGAATCCTTTGACTACCTAGTGAATCCTCTATATGGCCTCCATATAATAGAATTAAGACTTAAGTCATACAGTAATGCCCTATAGTCAATCATGATCCATCTATTGTTACATGGTATATCAAACTATATTTGTGCATACATCTATATAGGTGCCTACTCTACATATGGCATACTTACTAGATGTGTCACCAATATGAGCACATAAACACATGCATGCATAAGGATACTTGATATAATCCCTCCACCATAGTTTTCTCATGTAAAATAACACATATATTTATAAAAATGCATTATCATGGTATAACCTTAATATTTTATTATTCGATGACTATCTAAACACTCAATGATATTATGCATTAGATAATAAATATCAATGTCTCCCCCATCCATGGTTATATATCAATAAATCAATACACATTGTATTTCATCACATGCAAAAAATATATCAAAATAATATCAAATAATAAAATAGTAGATTCAATAGGGAAATATTTCATGTTATATCCCACCCTATCATATATGTATGTGCACCCCATTCAATCCCTGACCCTTTTCACCCTATACAACTATATGTGTGCCTACCAATGATAAACATAATATCATCCATACCTCCTCTAAGGTAATTTTCATATCCCATGTTAGAAACCAAAAATTTTTAGGTTTCCAAATTCCACCACTCAACTAATCAATTCATCAAATACATGGTATATGACATAACATCTAGGCTTCCAACATGACCTAACCTACTTTATCCACCACCTACTACTTTACATCATTGAGATCAAGAACCAATATCATCTCAATGTTCATATGGAACAAAAACTATCTAACATGCATGTCAACTTATAAATACATAAAATAAAAATCAAATATATTATAATCTACTAAAAATATAATCTAAAATAGTAAAAATTATAATACATAGAATTCTAGCATTGTGCAAACACCTACAACATAGATTGAGTTCTTAAGGTAAACATTTATAATAGAATGATAGATAGTGTTAGAAAATATTGTACACATACAATAGATGTGACACATCTATCGTAAACCTCTAAAAATTCTTAAAAGGATTAAAACTTTATAAATTTACATTTTTTTCAAAATACTATATTTAAGGGAAAAAAATCATTTTTATAAATATTAGTGATAAAGGATATTCCACTTGCAATGAACTCTCCAAGCACTAAAACCTTCTTCATGTCACACCTAATCACATTTGAATTTTCATTAATATAGGTCAAAAACAATATAAAATGAAGTTAAAATTAATCATAAATACAAAAATTTAACCCATCTTAGTGAATTTTGTGTTGTAAATTACAAATATCAATTTTAATATTAATATACTACATAATAGTATATACTATATTTTGAGACTCATTTGTCTATTTTTCATCCCATCATTTTCATTGGAACACATGTGAGATTTTCTTATGTAGAGTAATAATCTCACAATTATATATATATATATATATATATATATATATATATATATATATATATATATATATATATATATATATATATATATATATATATATACACACACACACACACACACACACACATACATACATACATACAAATATTTAACATGCATATATATAATATATACTGACCATACTTACTATCTCCTTGATCCTAATGACTAGGTAAAAATGAATATGATACAAACTAACATATATTAGCTAAGTAAATATTTTAAAAACTCAATGAAATCATATGTACATAACTTAATCACTTATAAAAATTTCTTACCTTTTGGGGAAAACAAATTACAAATAATAAGGGCGTCACCATATGTATAATGGTTACACACATGTTTAAAAATTAAAATAAATAAATAAACTTATCAATTGTACCTATTAATAAATAAAAAAATTATACTTAATTACATGTGACTTGATCACTTCAAAATGATTACGTATTGTCACACATCCTTATAAATGATCACACTTTTATATGTTGGCATATATTTTCATGTGGATGTATATACTTCATACGATTATATCTCTCTATAACACATGATTCATATAATTGGGTTTTTTGGATTGATTTATTTTCAATAATTATATCTCATATCTTTTTTCTATTTATGTGTGCATTTACTAATTCAATATAGAAAAATCTATGAATGAATAGAATTTTGAATTCTAGTGATGGCTGAGAAGAGGGTGAATTATAGGTTGAGGAAAATACCATAATGGATGTACTAGCTCAACCTTCTAAGTTCCCATTTAAAAAATATAATTTGGCATCCATATGAAACACCTTGAACTCTTTGAATCCTACATATGCTAGAAATAATATGATAGCCTCCAATCTTGCTACTAAAGAAAAGGTCTCCTCAAAATCTACCAATTATACTTGAGAATGCCCCTTAAATACCAATATATACTTGTTCCTAGTGACTGCACCATATTAATTCAACTTGTTCCTAAACACCCATTTTATTCCAATGACATTCTTATCTTTAGGCCTAAGAATGAGTTCTTAGGTCTCATTCATTTATATTTGGTGTAACTTCTCATTCATAGCACCTATCAAAAACTTGTATTTGATTAATTATATAGTGTTTCTAGGTTCAATATTAGATAATATAGAAACATTATCTTGATTTAGGTTACTTACCATCCTTCTCCTTATTTGCATACCTACACTCTTGTTACCAATGATTTATGATTTAGGAGGGTCTCTTTGAATCTATCTTGAAGGACCTATTGAATCTTGTGTTTATTCAAATTCTAATTCTTCTTCATTTGTCTCTATTTTCTCTTCCTCATTATTAAATTCCAAATTATTTGATACATACTTTGACTGATAGTGTTAATTCTTAAAACTTGTCTCATCAATATTCACATTGGTGCTTTACACTATCATATACAACCTCTTATTATAGAATCTATAGGATGAGCTTATAGATGAGTATCCCAATAATATTCCTTTATCAGACCTAGAATCAAACTTACATAAGTCTTTCTCATCTCTTTTTATGAAGTATTTTCTTTCAAATACTCTAAATGGTTCCACACTAGTAGGTCTTCCTTTCCAAAGTTCATAGGGTTTTTTTTACAATTAATCCTTATCTATCCTATATTAAAAATGTAGATTCTAGTGTTCACTACTTCTCTCTAGTATCCATTAGATAATATTGATTAATTTAGCATTGTCCTTGCCATTCATTAAACTATCCTATTCTTTCTTTACACTACCCCATTTTGCTGAGGTGTTTTAGCTACTAAGAACTATCTCCTTATCCCATGGACTTCATAGAAGTCATCAAATTCATTGGAACAAAAATATCCTCCTCTATCATATCTTAGGCATTTGATCTTTCCAATACTTTCATTCTAAAAAAGAGCCTCAAATGCTCTGAACTTATCAATATCTTTTGACTTTTCTTTCAAGAATGCCACTCAAGTCATTCTTATGTAGTCATAAATGAGTAACATGAAATATTTATCTCCTTAAATGCTTTTTATTCTTATTGGTCCAAAAATATCACTATGTATTAACTCTAAAGGTCTTGTAGTAGAATAATCCTTAGACTTGAAACTCCTTATAGTTTTCTTACCATGTTGACATGCCTTACAAAGTATGTTTGTAGGTTTGGTGATTTTATGGATTTTATTAATAGACTCCTTAGATCTTTTCTTGACCAGATTATCAAATGTTAGGTTGCCCAACCTTATACACCATAGCCAACATTCATCTATATTTCTCACAAGGAATCTCTCCTTCTTGATCTCATTCAAGACATATCAATTATTCTCAATCCGCTTAGCATTGGCAATTAGCCTTCCTAATTTAGCTCTCCTTATATTACACCCTTTATCATGAAAGGTCAGTGTGTGTCCTTGGTTACACATTTGAGTTACACTAAGAAAGTTATGTTTTAATCCTTCAATATATAACAGATTATTTGCCTTGGTATTCCCATTGTCTAAACTAAAGATACCCTTGACAACAATATTAGTAGTTGGGTTCTTTAAAAGTATTGTTATCCCTACAACATTCTTATTTAATGAAATGAACTTGTTTTTTTCACTTATCACGTGAATTGAGAAACCACTATATATATACCACTTAATGCCTTCATAGTTGATGTGAAAGGCAATATGAGCTATCATAGATTATTCTCCTTTAGTATGTTTCTCTTCATTAACCTTATCTATAGGATCTGACTTCTTGATCCCCTTTTAATTGGTATGACTGTGTACCTTTTTGTATTGAATGATCTTCATCATATTCCTCATCTTGAAATCCCCCAAAATATTTCCTTGATTATCAAAATTATATTATAAAATTCTATTTATACTATTGAAATCATCATTCATCCTATTCCTTTACTAGGAATTGATTCTACCATGATGTTTATAATCCACAAATCTATGCCCATATTGAATGCATGAGAAATAACAACCATTGAAATAATTCACATACATTTTCTATCTGATTTTGAATGATGCATCGATACCCTTTTTATCTTTAAAAGGAATCATATTCTTCTTGACTTTTTGATGATCATTTTTAGTCTCAGATTCAAGAGTTTCTGCATAGGTCTTTATTCTATCAATACCATCATTTCTTGATGGTCCATTTTCCTTTGAGGTCTAGCTCTCCTTTTTAATTTTTGGTCTTGTTTCAACCAAAGATCTATCTTGTCATATGGATACCTATGACTATTCAAAATATCACCAAGGAATTCAATGCTCTTTTCAAATTTCTAATGTCTCTTCAACTTGATTGTTACCTAATACATTTCTCCCTTTAAGGACTCCATTCTTATTCTAAAGTTGGTGCATTCTTCCTTATTGGTCATAATACTTGTATTGATAATCTCAACCTAAGTTTTTAGTTATTTAATTATCTTATCATGTTCGTTGGTGTTGTTACTTAGTCTCTCTCTTCAAAGAGATTGATTTTTTCCTCATAACCCTTAACCAATGATCTCAGTTTTTGATTCTTACTTATTTGGAACTTAAAATATTTTAGATCACTCACCAAATCTACCTCAAGGTTTGCTTTAGCCTCTTATTCATCTTCCATAAGACTTTTCCCTTTGAATAACCTTCATTGTCTATTTCTATAGACATGAATAGAGTTTCATTACTACTATGATCATTAATATCATCATCACTATCAGATATAATTATGTAACATATATTAGAGGAGCTGTTGTCCTATTTTATATAGAAAATTATCTTATTTTTGAATGAACCTTTCTTGCCTTCATACTTCTTCAAACTCTTTTTTCTCTTATCAAGATTATATAACTTTTTATCATGATCGTGATGTTTATCATCCTATCCATAATGCTTATTCTTATCCTTTTTAGGGTACTTAGATGCAAAGTGACCAATCTTACCACCATTAAAGCACTTAAATGGGAACATGCCCTTATACCTACCTAATAATTTCCTTAATTTTTTGATAAACATGCCTTATATCTTGTCATCATTAATATTTATATCAACATCACCCTTGACCCTTTTACCTAGTAACTTTTTATTATATTTGAATGCATCTTCCTTATTGAAAGGCTTCCCATTACTTTTTCTCATTTCATAGGCAATTAAGATTCTGTGAAGCTCATCCATCTATAATATGTTTAGATATTTGATCTCCTCCATAGCATAGTCTTTTAAATCAAATTTATATGTCATGGATATTAATACCACTCGTACTAATGTTGATTCTTCCAATTTCTCTCATAGACCTCTAATGAAATTTAACACTTCATCCACTCTTAACAAATAAGATGCGATGTTTTCATACTCCTTCATTCTCAAAATTTTAAACTACCTTTGGTGGGTCTACAACTTTGCCAACTTGACTTTGTTGTCTCCTTAGTAAATGGTTTGAAACTTTTCCCAAATATATTTGGCTATATCATAATGCATAAAATTTACAAATTCTACCTCTAAAATACCACATAAGATGAAATTCATTACCTTAGAGTTTTTTTTCACTTGCCTTCTTGCCTATTGCATTAGTTGGTGGTGTAGTGGTTGGACTAAATCCATCAACAATAGATTTCCATATGCCATATCCCAAGGACATTATACATGCATTCATTATTATGATATAAAATTCATAGTTAGTCCCACTAAAGAGAGGATATTTTTTGGTTGATAAACCTCCTTATACTTGATGACTAGACATGTTTGTGCTTCTAAGATCTCCTTTAAGATGTTAGGCCTACTTAAAAGGACCAAGATCTAATACCAATTATTTAAGTCAAAATCATTGAAGTCAGGGTTGAATCAGTGTTTAAAAACATTCTTTAAATTATACTTTAATATTCTTTTAACCATGAAAGCAATATAGTGATATAGAAATGCATAAGGAACCATTTAGATAAACATGAAAAAAAACACATATTGAGTGAAAACCCCTAAAGGGGGAGAAAAACAACTATGATTTCTATAAATAGACTACTATCCTATGAAATAAAATATTAAATTATATTAATCACCAACTCAACTTGGATCACCAACCCCAATAAAGTTAGGCACCCACTTGACTAGATTTTAGTAAGCATCTACTTGCAAGGAAACACCAACTCCCCAAGTGACTCAACACCAAATCATTCACCTAATGAATTCATAGATATAAATTTTTTTTATGTTCTATAAATCCTTTAAATACCTCCTTGTGCTCAACCATGAAATATTTTATTTGCTTGTTTTACATATCTTTAAATAGGCCTAAACTCCCTTGTATATATACTATTCTCATGGTCACACACCACTTGGTAAGCCAAACACATTAAAACTCTTATATCAGACAATAAATAGGTATTATGACATATTATGAACATGTTTAAATCATAATTTATACCCCTTTTGGTATGCCACAATTCAATTAGGCCATACTTCTCTTTTAGGTCTCATGGAGACCTAATTACATTACGTATGTCCTCTTAGTGCTCAAACTTGATCTTCTTGGGCCTATATGACATTATTAAAAAATAAAAAAATATTAAATCACTTATATCATGAATTATATTTGTATCCTCCATGATTTATTAGACATTTATCTTTCATTCATACCATGAAAGCTCCTTTAGGACAAACTGTCCTATTAGGCCTATATACCTCAAAAGTCTATCTTGCAATAATGAATTTTAACACCCTTAAGATACACAAATATGAAAAATTAAACATGTATATATATTTTAAATTACATAAGTGTAATAACCAAAAAAATTTAACACTTTTAATTAGGAGATAAATACTCAAGAACATCTTTATAACTTGCTTACTCAGAACTGTCAATTCACTTCAAAAACTAGTCATAAAGAATTAGACTCCAATGCCTATGTAGACACTTATCATGGCTATATATTCATAAAAATAGTAATATTATAGCTATATAATCTCATTACATATAAAATTAATATGATCTAATATCAAATATTGGTCTTGCAAATGACTTTATTGACCTTTTATGTCACAATAATATCTAAACCAGACAGACCATTTTAGGAATAACTTCTTCACATCATACACTAACCTCCAAATATTATAAAAGAAATATAATTAATTAAAATTAATAAATAAATTCTTCATGCATTTTATTTCATCAATATATCATGTATATACCCTAAAATCTATCTCTTTATCTTGGCCTAAGTTTTACACTATTCACACCATTAGGTTTGTTTGTGACTAACTTACTTGGATGAAAAAAATAGAAAATTTGATTGCTAAAACCCATCAAAAAATCATCATGGAAATGTAAAATGATTATATGTTCTTATACCATCCATTTTATTTTATTGATCAATTCAAATGTTTAGAGTTGTTATAATTTCTTGACAAATAAGCCTTTATCTATGCATTTTCTCTCTCATCTGACAAACCACCACCACCTAGAGGTACTTGGGAGAGTTGAATACATGATCTGATATCTTATCTAGGAATTTTTATATGTTCTAAGATTATTTTAACAAAATATTTCACATCAATTCCTTATTAGGGTTTTATGGAGGTTTAACATAGGTTTTGGTGTTAAAGATTATTCGTAAAAGAATGCCACTTTAATCCAAAAATAATGGTTGGATATCTCATCTAGGACCCTTAATAATCTATAATTAACATCTTAGTCTCCCATGTATAGATTAAACATGCCAACAAATGTTTGAAATTACTTTTTGGGTTTGATTCCTCATTTTATGAGCTTTAGAAGGGATAAAACAATGATTTGTGAACTATTCATTCAAATATTGACCTAAAAATTTGTGATCATACTTAAAATTAATTACCTTAACTTTTTCCATGTTCATATGTGCATAATTTGCTTGAAATATGATCTTAAAACCTTATTAGGCTAGGTAGGGTCTAAGAGTGATCTGGGTATAGAATTAGATAGGAGGTTCTACCCCTATAGGCTCCCTTTAAACTCTCATGAATGCTTATATACCTTATTGACATGATAAAATAATGAAATACCACCTTCACATGCCCGAGTTCATTAATTTCACCATGCACAAACCTCTTAATGTCATGACTAGGCTTCTTTTGTACTTGACATCAATAACCTATACCTTTTATATAGACATAAGACATTAGTTGCCTTCAAATTATCTCTTTATCTTTCTGTCATGACAAAATTATTCCATGCAAATTAACACATAACACACTTCAAAATATCTTTAATCACCTTTCACATCAACCTTCACAAGATGCACCTTTGACATCAATGACAATAGTCAACCCAAACTATACCCAAAGGTCACTAAATTTTTTGGCTAATTTATCCACCCTTGATCATTGTATTTTAAAATAATGTTTTTATTTATATAACCCTATAAATGTTCATATTTTAAGAATTTAAAAATTAAGGTACTTTAGCATAGTTTAAGGTATTTTCAAAAGTTAAAGTTTAATATTTGTGCTTGACTATGTCATTCTTATATCAAGTCCAATGTGCTTCAAGTTTGTCAAAGTTAAAATATGTCCTAAAAATATTCATTAAAATTTGATAAAGCTCTAGTGGTGCCCTATTTTCCTATATATTCAGCCAAAATTCTAACTCCATGAATGTCCAACATTGCTCACGTTTAAATTTTTCTTTTTCATTATTTTAATGTCCAAACATGGCATAATGTGAGAAAGGGTAGGAAAAGAAGGTAAATAGACTCTCGGTAATTTACAATATAATTTCAAAAGGAAATAAAACTCCATTTATGATCTTTAATGTAGGTATAATAGAACATTTGTCCCAAATTGTCATGCCCATTTTTTCCTCAAAGATAATAAGCATGACACAATCTAAAAAATGAACACCTAAACATAAAGAAAAATAAGATAAAATAATTCCTATTAATCATATATTAATGTTTACAAATTCTTAGAAATACTACCATTCTATAATCAAGTGCATGCCATCAATTAATAAGTAAAAAAATATAATGATTCAGACAAGCACTTCATAACCCATTAAATTACTTGCACTGAATATTATTATGCATATACCATTGAAATGAATTTTAAAATTAACCTAGGTCATATTTGACATAATCGAAATCCACATGGTGAATTTGGTGGCTATAAGGCCACCATTCTATATTCTTTTCAGAGTCCTAGGGACCTCTCTTTCCATATGGTGTCCTGTCACTTACCTATTGATTTGACAATATTTCATGAGTCACTTGCTACCCTAGCTTACTAGACTAGAAGCTTTACCCTCAACATAAAATTTTATGAGACCATGGACCATTAAGATGATGACAGATGTCATCATCCCAATATCCCACTATCCTAGAGGTAAAATCCTTATGTGGTCAACTATAGGATTATGGGTCATTTAGATAATACCATGTGGAAACATCTCACTTGGTTTTTATCCTAGAGACAAGCTTCTTATATAGTCAACTCTAGGTGTTAACTTTATAAGTTACCTCTAGCCTACACAAAACTCATAAAGGTCTTGTGCAAGATTTACACACATACAAAGTTCCAAGTTATTAAAATCAAATTGTGTGTAGATGCCTCCTATCTACACGCATGCCCAAAACATTTAATTTAGACCTGTGCATTGACTAAGTGATGACTATTTCCCACTAGGCATTCCTAATGCATGTTCCACATAGGATATTACATTGTATGAGGTAAGTGGCATGCTTTTTTAAGAGCACAAATCCCAAATCTTCATATAGTTTAGGTAGAAGATCACAATAAGTGATTTTTAATTATAAAGAGCATGCCCTAGTCCTTCCATATTCATGTCATTTCATATTTTAATGTCATCTATACCTTAAAGATGAAGTATCACACCAAATTACATAGTTTTAATTATACAATCTCATAGATCATAAACTATAATAAATTTTGTGCACATACTACTTTATGGACTGATTTGAATCTCATATAAAAAGTAATGATGTCATAGTTTTTGATAGGCCTACATAGTGATTAACAAGTGGAAACAAGGTATAAATAGGTAGTTAGAATAGTAGTTTAGTGGAGTTTAAAGCCTTTTTAGGATAATTAAATTTATAACTGGTGGTTATACATCAAATTATAAGTACATTCCAACCCTCTAACTTTTCTAAGAATGTTCCACTCTTAGACACACATGTGGACCCAAGAAGAATCCTTCAACCAACTCGCAGATCTGAATCACTAGATAGAATTCAAGAAGCATGAACATGACACTAAAAAAAAATTAAAAATTGTATCTTCCACCCCAAGTGGTGCATTAAATATAAAATGTATTGATATTATAAAATCCTTATTCTTCATTTCAAAATGGTTGACATTTTTTGGGAAACCTCACATTGCTAAAACTTGCCATTTAAGATCACTTATGTTGTTTAAACCTTGCATGTTAATGAGAACTAAGTTCACCTCTCTCTACTCATCTTACACTCTATGTGTTATTTATGTTTTTTTATCCTTGTTTGTGGGTAATACTCGTCACTCTCATCATTATCGATTACTATCACCTCTATGTGTGACATGAAAGTCACTTATAGGTCATATCCAATGCACATTTGGGCCTGTTTACACATTTTATATGGATCATTTTTTGTCGCTTTTAGTGTTACATTATGCTCCCATGCATATATAAAAAAATACTTATGTGTTTTTAGTGACCTTGGTAGAGTTTGTGTGATAACATCCTGTTCTTAAGGATTTTTAGTGTGTTTGCAGTAGTAGGAGCACTCACTCTATTCTTAGTGTATCATATTTTTAATTTTAATAACTCTCTTACCTTCTCCCTCCATTTTCACTCAAAAACCTTAGGTTTAAATTAGTATTAGTTTTACCTTTCTTCACTTTCAGTCTGTGTGCTAGTCTTAAACTAGTACACTTAGAATATAAGGAATACAACCTCCTCTAGAAGCTCATCCCAAGGAGTGTAAGGGTCTTACACCTTGGGGACATTCCCATTATTTTTATGAGACAACTAATACTTAATGTGTATAGGTCTATGATAACACTTTCATGTCTAGTGCTAAACACTTTTACACCCTATGCAAGGAATTCACACTCAATGCCCCACCATAAGATATTCATATTCAATAGATCATCCAAAAGTGCACATTTTGATTGATACTATTATTGGCACAACAAATGGGACCAATTTAAAATTATGCTAAGGAATCAATGTTACCTTTAGCTAATAAGTATAAAGGACACTTAGTAAGAGCACCTAGTGACTCCAAACATTTCTAGTTCATAAAGATCATCCCATATCTACATGCTAAGAAGAAAAATATCATCTAAAAAGGGTATTTAATTCCATTTAATTGAGATTCCAAAACCCTCTAGGATAAGAAGAATAATAACATCTTCATCCCCTATCAGAAGGAGTAATGACTTGATTCAGTCATCTCCCATAACTTAGTCTACACCTCTAATTGGAAGGTTCCCCACACCTAGAGGAAGTTTATTCCCTATCCCATTCATGGTTGTATAGATAAATTAGCTATTTTTACCTTTTAATGGATCAAGTCTATTGATTTTTGCCTAGTATGATGACATTCTAGTTGCATCCCTCAAAAACTTGTCCTAATTTAATGGTAAAAATGCAACTAACCATATAGAGCATATTCAAGACATTTGTTCAGTGTACATTATCACTAAAGATAATGTCACCATCAAGATACTTTACTTTTCTTTCAAAGTCAAATCCCTTCAATGGTATCAAGGATTTATATTGAATTCTATTCATAACTAGGATGAACTCGAGGATGAATTATGAAATCAATTTAAGGATCAAAGAAACCACTTCTCCTTGATAGAGCATTTCATAACTATAAATTGATCCCCACATGAAATCATAATTGATTTCAACTTTAGGTTCTAGATATTCTAGGATAGGATCCCACTCCTATTTAGTCCATCTCCCAACACTGCATTTTTATATTTTCTAAAAGCTCTTAATAGTGATATAGTTGTGATTATTCAATTCATAGGAGAAACAATACTAATTAATGCCTATGAAGTTGATATGTGCATAGAGAATTATTTGATCCAAGAAAATATGATTGAACCTATACCCCCTATGCCTATATTCATAGAGCCTCTTCCTAGACAACCAAATATACAACCTATGTTGGCACGTATCCACACTATAGTGAGCCCACAAACTTTATCTATTATTTGTCCTAATAGATTGCATGAGGTTAAAATACTACTATAGATTTTTTGGAATGATATTTTCACTCTCAAAAGGTATAAAGTGAAGTACCCTAGACCTTATCAACCCATCACTCAACAATACTAGACAATTAGACCTCCTTACCAAGGTGGTGTAAAACCAAAAAATTAGCTCACATAAAATATAACACCTTATTCATAGAAATTTGATACCACTAATGCCTCTAGAGCCCTTGTATTGATGTAAAAAAATCTTGTGTAGGATCCCAAATTATATTTTTCCATGTAGCTAACTTCATAATCAATCTACATGCATGAATAAGTTCATAAACCAAGTACTCATGGGGAAAATTTCATCTCAGGCTCAAGAGAAAATAAATATTATGGCTCCACATGAAGTATAAATTCAAGTTCTAGCATAATAACAAGATGGATCTACTCTCATCAATTAAAAGGAGTATTAATTTAAATATGTCAATCAGAATGGTGTACTAAGTGGGGGAAGCACCCTAGTTACTTTCAATACATGATTCAAAAGAAAAGTGATAGAGAAGGCAATACCAAATTTTCCACCCTCATCTTCGATAACTCAAGTCACTTGCAGAAGCACACAGGCCAAGGTTCCTACATAATATCCAATATACATAGAATAGGATATGGAAAGATAAGATCCACCTCATACCAGTAAATATATATAGGAAGAGGATATTATCCAAAATCCATAGTCAAAAGGCTCTAAAATTCCCTTCAACATAATTAAATAATTGAAGAAAATGATCCTCAATGTAACCATATGGGATGATATTGTAATTTTATCTCAAAGAAATTTACTAAAAAATTATCTATAAATATTTTAGGAGTGTAAGACATCCCAACTTATGCCTTCTATCTTTAAGAGTCTATGCCAGCCCAAAATAGATGAAACACAAGTGTACAAGAGCATGAAGCCACCTCCATTTTACATATCCTTAATCATTGGCCAACACCTAGTACACAATTGTAAGATTGAATTAGGATCAAGTAGCTTGGTGATGCCAAAGAAGATTGTAGATATGTATAGAATTACATATTAACTTATTTTTAAAGGAGTGGTCCAGCTCAATGACATGATAGTCTAAAATATAGGAATCATCAAGGATTTGAATATTACACTACATGCATGCCCAAGTATCTCAATTAAATAGGATATCACAATCATTGACTTACCTCCCTACTTTTACATTTGTCTCTCTTATAACTTCATGATAAAGCTTAGTGGATATGTATCACCAAATTGACCACATATATTGTTAAGAACTAGATATGAGAGTAAATTGACCATCAGGGTTGAACCTATATTCTAAGCCATGTTAAACCATAATATTCTATCCCATTTAAATTAAACTTTACAACATTCAATTAGGAGGAGAATCTAAATCTCAATGAAGTCGCAACACTACTTGAAGAGATCCTAGATGATTTACCAGATGAATGGGCACATGAACATTTATAGTGTGACCTATATGATAACATAGAGGAGATAGGGATAGGTATGTATTGTATCCTATATGAATATTCCATGCTACCCAATCTAGTAAAGGCATAAGATAAACTTGAGGGTATGTGGCAATTATACATTGATGGTTCTTAAAGTAAACATTGTGTTGGATCTAGTGCAATATTAGTCTCCCCTCAAAAGAATAAATGTTTCCATGCCTTTATATTTTATTTCATTTTCACAAATAATTATATATAATATGAGGTTCTGATCCAAGGCCTCTAATATGTTAAAAAGATAGGAATCAAGACACTATAGGCATTAGGTGATAGTGAACTAGTTGTTAACTAGGTTAGGTCATAGAGAATGACCGAAATTGGCTTGATGAAATCTTAAAATCATAGAGTATGGGATATTATTGAAGGATTCAATACATTAAATATTATTTCCATATGAAAATTTCAAAATATAGATGAGGATAGACTCAAAATCGTAGGTGCATGGTATGGCATCCCATGTGATATAATGGAGTATGAGCAACTTGTCAAATTTATGATCAAACCAATAATCTCTAATAATATAAAGAATTTGTAGGTATTTGACAGTGATTATTAGATCATAAATTTTATACAAGATGAGGTAGAGTTATTTGCCAATAACCAAGCATAGGTGCAATCCTAATATGAAGATCAAGTTGTTTGATTAAAGAGAAATAAGCTGCCAAAAAAACTAGTCACCCTAGAAATCATCTTCAATTATAATGACCAATTCAATGGAAAGCGAAGAAGCATGATAGCAAAAGAGGAAATCTCTACATATGTAACCATTTTAGAAGGAAAGGCCCTAAAATCTAGAAAAGTATGTTCTCTACTATAAATTAAGAGCTTCATTGAACTTCATAAGAGTTACAATGATATATTTTCATGGAGCTATAAAGACCTAGAGGCTTTGATATAATCTTAGTGAAACACATAATCATGCTTGAAACTGATGCATCGAGAGTATATTAAAATAAGAGGTCAGCCAATATAAATATTGAGCAATTAATGAGGAAGGAACTCTCAAAGATCATTAAATATATAATATTGTTCCCAATCAAGCACTTATCATGGGTTGTCAACCTAGTTCTAGTGTAGAAAAAGAATGGATAAATCCATCTATGTTGAATTCAAAGACCTAAACAAGGCTTTCCTCAAAGACCACTATTTAATCCCACAAATGGATAATATCTTATAATAGGTCACATGTATAGAAATATTCTCATTGCTAGATGGTTACTCAAGATAAAACCAAATCTTTGAGCACGAGTGTGATCATTACAAAATAACATTCATCACTAAGTGGGGAATCTTCACATACTAATAGATGTTGTCTGGTTTGAAAAACATAGGAGAGACATTATAAAGAGAGATGGATGTAGCATTTAAAGATATCATAAACAAAGTCATCTTGGTTTACCTTAATGACATAACTATATTTTTCAATCATGAAAAAAATCATTTAGATCATTTGGAGCATGTCTTTGAAAGGTGTCAAGAGTTTAGAATATCTATAAATCCTAATAAGTGTATCTTCATAGTTAATGAAGTTACTCTACTAGAAAACATTATTTGTAAAGAGGGACTTGTAGTCAATCTAGAGTGAGTCAAAGATATCTCATCTCTCCCTCTCCCAATTCATATGAAGATTCTCTAGAGCTTCTTAGAAAGGATCAACTTTGTTATGAGATTTATGCTTAATTTTTCCACCCTAACTAAACCCCTATAATGATTCTAAATAAGAATTATACTTTTAGCTAGACCCATGAAGATAGGAATAGTTTTGAATCCATCAAGCATGCCATTGTATAGTCTCCCACATTGATCAATATAGATTATATCAAGGATTTCATTATTCATGCATTTAGTGGGATTGAATGCATATCAATTACCCTTACAAAAAAAATAGTCATTTGGAGAAATTGATTGCCTTCTTCATCTAGGTGCTAAAATATTATGAACTATGTTATAGTTTCATGGAGAAGCACATCCTCATAGTTATGAGATCACTTAAGAATTTCATGTATATTCTCTCCAAAAACAAAATATAACTCATGGTTGTAGATGTAGGTGTTATGTAATTTCTACTTGATAAGGATATTAGTGAGCAAAATGGTTGGTTGGGTCAGAAAGTTGTTGGAGTATGACTTAAATATCCAAATCAACAAGCTAGTGTGAGGAAAGGGGATCTATGATAAATTGGACAAAGTGGAAAAGTTGGAAGATGGGAAAATATTAGTATCATATGAAAAGGAATCAATAGGATAAGAAGATACAATAGACTAGATGCATAATATGAAGGCCTTCCTTCAGCATGGCATGTTTCTTCATGGCTTTGATGAAGCCAAACATAAGCATTTCAAGTTTTAGGCCATTACCTATGTGATTTTCAGTGGTGCACTTCTCCATAAGCACCTCAATGGAGTCTTCTTAAGATGTATAAAATCAAACTAAATGGGTGGAATTATTTGAGAATTCCATGATGGCCCTATAAGAGGCCATTATTTAACCAAGACCATTGCTATAAAAATCATGTGAGTTTGTGATTATTGGCCAAATCTATTTAAATATGCACATATATACATTTAAAATTATAGGAAATGTACCTTTTTATAAGAAAAAAAAGGATAACATCCTTACCATTGTGCCCAATATAAGCCAATCAACCCTTCACATAGTGTGGTTTAGATTTCATAAGCAAGATTAACCTACCACCAACTAATGGATATAAATGGATTCTCATGGCCATGGACTATTTCATAAGGTGGATAATGAGAGATATATTTAGCTTATATGAAGGTATTATGATAAGACTAGTATCTCATCCACCATTATCTCTGATAATGGATTAGCTTTCCTTATAACTAGGATTAGTAAATGGGCCATCAATCATAAGATCTAACTAGAAAATCATCAAATTATTACCCTAAAGTTAATGGTTTGGCCAAATACATGAATAAGAATTTAATTTTCATCATAAAGAGGACCATGGAAGATAATTAGCCAGCTTGGAATATTAAGCTCATAACTGCATTGTGGGCTAATTGAATCACACCCAAGAGAGTGTTGACAAATTCACCCTTCTTGTTAGTCTATAAAATAGAGGATATATTACACACATCTCTTGATTTTAATTCATTATATATGTCCCATCAGTTATAATTTATCAAAAGTGATCCTCTTGTACTAAGATTAATATATTTAATGGAGCTTGAAGAGACTAAAGCATAGGTTATGACACTATGGATCTCTAACAAGCCTAGATGAAGAATCCTTTTGATAAGAGGGCCAATGATATAAGTTTATAGGAAAGGAATTTAGTGATCAAGTGGGATATAGATAGAGTGAAAATTGGAAGGCATACTAAATTCTATGTAATATGGAGTGGTTCATATATCGTAACTAATTGCAATCAACCCAATGCTTTCTAACTTGTTAAATTGAATAGAGAGGAACTACCTATCCCAATAAATGGGATATATATCAAACACTATCTCAAATTACTCTTGTATAAATTTTAAATAATTATATTAAATGATTTTTATTTCCCTATGTGTTTTGTGCACTTTTTTTAGGATAGTTTCATTTCCTTTAATCACTTATGCATAGTGTTTGTCTTAGCTTAGGCCTCTTTTTCATAAGTGCCTTTGGATTAGTTATTGGTTTTTATAAGATCTTAAATCATTCAAAAAATAGGGATAAAAATATATTGTATTTTTGGGTGAAAGGACCTAAAGTTTCAAAGATCCCATGCCTAATGGATCGCTCCAAAGGCTAATGGATTCCCACTAAGCAATTAAGTGGCTGATAGAGGTCACCAAAAGTGTTGACTTTATAAATCACCCCTAGTCAACAAAAAACTCATAAAGGCCCTAAATACTATTTTTAACCTATGAAGTGGTGAGTTATTAAAATCAAACCATGCACAAATGCATCCCATCTACACCTGTACCCAAAACATTTAACACAGACCTATGCATCGAATAAGTGATGATTCATGCCCACTAAGCATTTTAAATGCACATCCCATGAAAGATATTTTTCTATAAGATATAATTGGTATGAAATTTTAAGATAATAGATCCCTAATATTTTAATATCATAGGTAGAGGACTAAAAGAAGTGGTTCTAAATTATAAGGAGCATGCCCAAGTCCTTTTAGCTTCATGTGCCTTCCTATTTTAAGGGTCCCTATACCTTTAAGATGAAGTATCATAAAAAATCATATATTATCACTTTTATAATATAATACATCATATGATGTGATATATTTTATGTACATACTACTTTACTAACTAACGTGGATCTTAAGTGTAAAGCAATGATGTGGCAGTTTAAGATAGGACTATTTAGTGATTGAAAAGTGGTAGTAAGGTATAATGAGGTGGTTAAAAAAGTATTTGAGTATAATTTGAATCCTTGTTAAGATAATTAAATTCATCATTAGTGGTTAGACATTATATTATAAGTACACACCACCCCTCTAACTTTTATAAGATTCTTCCATTCTCAGACACACATGTAGACCCAAGAATCTTGACACCAACTCCCAGATCCAAATCACTAGGTGTAATTTAAGAAGCATGGGTGTGGTACCATAATAGAATTAAAAAGTTTATATACCACCCCAAGTGGTGCATTAATTATAAAATATATTGATCTTATAAAATCCTTCTTTATTATAAAAGGGTTGACAGTTTTTTCGCAACATCACGCTCCCAAAATTTTCCCTCCAAGAGCACTTATATTGGCTAAACCTTGCATGTTAATGAGAATTATGTTCAAATATTTCTATTATTATTACACCCTATGTGATATATATGTTTCTTGATCCTTTTTTGTGGGTAATAGTCACCCCTCTCATTATTGTCCATTCTTAGTACCTCTGTGTGGAGCTTATAAATCACTTGTAGGTCATATCTTATGCGCATTAAAGTATGTGTAGACATTTTTTATGTATATTTTGTCATCCCTCTTAGTATTTCCATATGTTCCCATACCTCTATAAAAATTACTTATGCATTTGGAGTGGCCTTGGTGGAGTTTGTGTGATAACATCTTGTTCTTAAGGATTTGTAGTGTGTTCATGGTATTAGGATCACTTGCTCTATTCTTAATGTATAGCCATTTTATTTTAAAGAACTATCTTACCTTATCCATCCATTTTCCCTCAAAAATATTAGTTTTATATTAGAATAAATTTATCTTTGTGCTCTTTATGTCTGCACACTAGTCTTAAACTAGGTGCACTTATAATAGAAGGAATCCAACCTATTCTAGAAGCTCATCCCATGGAGTGAAAGATTCCCATGCCTTGGGGACATTACCATAATTACAGTGAGACAACCAATGCTCAACATGCATATGTGAGTGACAACACTTTCATGCCTAGTGCCAAATACTTTTGTGTCTTATGTAAGGCATTCATGCTTAGCCCCACCTCGCCCCCCGCACCCCCCCCCCCAAAAAAAAAAATAAAAATAAAAAAAAAAAACATTTATGTGAAATAAAGAATCTATAATTGCACATTGTTAGTATTCAATATTTTACTCAACTAATTGATCCCTTGTTGAGTTTAAATTACTAATTTACTAGCCATATTCTTATTTTCAAGTGTTCCTCTTAGAGGTCAAGTTCATGTTAAATCAACTAAGTGTAAATTGGTCCTTAATGTGAAATAGCCTTATTTATTTTGGGGAAAGTGTTCCAAAAATATTCCAAAGACTTATTTGTTTTATAATTTTTGTCTACAAAAAAAATTCCACAAGTCTATTTGTTTTAGACTATTTGTTTATAATAAAAAGTATGAGGGGTACTTTTCCTTTGGGCATTTTTCTTAGAGAAAAAAGATGGGCAAAAGTCCATTTCTTTCAGCGAAAGTGTAAGGTCCATTTCCATCAGACATTTTATCCTTTACAAAAAATTTGAAATAATTTCATTATGTAAAGAAAAATATAAGTCTTTATTTGTTTCAAACTTTTTATTTGGGGAAAAAAATTTGAAGGGCACTTACCCTTTAGGCATTTTGTTCACAACAAAAATCCCAACAAAAGTCATTCCTTTGGCAAAATTACAAAAGTTTGATTTCTTTGGAAAAAGAGATAAGTCCAATTCCTTAAAAAAAATCAAAGATAAATTTATTTATGGAAATTACATTAGGAAAAATATTTGAAACAATTGTCCTAATAAAGAGAAAATGCCAAAGGCCAAATTTCTATAGAAGTGTCTGATAGAGCTCAATTTCTTCAAGAAAATTATCCCAGATAAAATGTCTAAAATATTTGTCCCAAAATAAGAATGTCAAAGATAAAAGGAACAAGAAAATTACTTTGAAGACCAAAGGGCCAATGAAAGTAATAATTTTGAAGATAAAAGGCCCAATGAGTAAATCCCAAAAAAGGCCCAGAGTATAATATCTGAAGAATAAAGTCTTAAAGAAAATTTCCCAAATTATAGGTATGATGGTCTCATAGATGTCTATTTATAGGCTTGCAGATGATAATTTTAAGGCATGAAAAATAGCCATTTGATTTAAAAAGTAGGTAGACCTAATAACACATATTTGCTCAGGTGGGGATTATCCAATGATGCAAGCATATATTTTATGGTTCAATGGGGCCAGAGATATAGTGAGGTGCTACTACATGGCATAATGGCATTAAAATCAATAAATACTAATTGGAAATAAAAAATAAAATTCAATCTCATGGATTACATTTGATGATGCATGTTTGATTAGATGGAAAGATCTAACAATGTGAGGGCACAGTTGAAAAGTTAATACATGGTCATAGGCTAAAGATCGAGCACATTCTTAGTGATCGACAATATGCATTCAAACTGTAACAATCATATATATAGTGCATATTAAGTCAAGAAATTTCAACAAAGCCTAGAATGAATGTAGGACCACCACTTGGCAAGATATTTTTATCTCAATAGGAATAATAGAGTAGGATGTAGAGAACCCATGGGATTACCAAGTGGCATGATCTCAGGGTCAAAGATAGCTAGCAATCAATAGTGATTGGTATTTTGGATCATGATTGATGGTTTACATTGATCCATGCATATAAATCCAATGGTGTAAACCAAGATGTATTTTTTAAAGGGACTAGGTTGAAAATGGTAATGACATGTGTCACAACTCTATTGAGCCATATGTAGTTCTATGGTCCACATTTGATTGGATGAGTAGATCTGATGGTATAGGATGATCATGGACATTTTAATGAAGTTAAACCTTATTTGGAGATACGTGATGTTGAGGTTAGAGTAAAATAAATGTATTGGTGAATTGAGTGACATGGTGATGCCGCATAGGCATGCATGACATGTTCAAGGAACTTGCGTTATATAGTTAGCAAAGGCTTCCAACACTATTAGTAGCTTGGAAATTTGCAAATGGAAAATTTGTGAGAGGGATCAATATTTACCCAGAGTAAATCAAAAGTTGAAACTAATTCATTTTTAAATTAAAAATATTTGGGAAGACCTTAAAGGCTAGATATGAAAATGACAAATTTACAAAAATGCAAAATGTGAAAAACAATTTGGAGCCAAAGGTGAAATGTTGAAAATGACCTAAGTATTTTACATTGTTTCATTATTGTGCTTGTTCAAGTTCCTCCATGAGTAAGAAATTAAAATTTTGCACATCTAAGGTGGTCCACTCCATATAATACCATTCAAAAGGCCATAGATCTATAATATTCCTAGAAAATCATGACAAGATTAGGTTTTTCCATGGCATGCATGAGAGGGAAGGCATCTATCTAGAAATTTCCAGTTATGCATGTAAAAGATTGAGAGTATCCCTAGGTAGTTACACATAATGAAAAAGTTTTTTTCACCCTATAACATGAATATTATCCTTATATCTTCTGTAAAAGGCATTGACCACCATGATATCAAATATTTTGTTATATAATATTCATCGTTCCATGTAAAGGCAGTGAGAGACATGATTTTCTTTACAAATAGATGAAGATTTCAAGCATGTCAAGGGAATATTTTCCTCCTAAAATCATCTTGGTAGACTTGAAAGTTTGTTTTGTAATTTCGAAAGTTGTATCCCACAGTTCTAGATTTGAAAATGTATAAATAGAGGGATTCTCCTCTTATTAGGGGGTTAGTTGGCCATTATGTTGGTTGTTGTTGGTCTATGTTTTAGGTGTCCATTTCCTCTTAAGTCTAGGTTGTATAGAATGTTTTATGGGTTCAATTACTATGTGTAGATCTTGTTTCCCTTGCTAAGGTGATTGTAAATATACATCCATTAGTGATCTTTGAGAGCATATTTATGTCTCCCTTTTCAAAAAATCAATCTCACCATGCTTATCCCCATGGCAAAATTTTGAATTATTGATGTTTTTAATAGCTCTTTTTAAGTTAATTAAAATACTTGTGATCCTTTACTATTTTTTGTTGATGAAGTGTAGAGATCCATTTTTAAAATATTATTGACTAGATATGTAGTTTTAAGCTCATTATTGGTTATCATTTTGAACATGGATATAGGTTATAAAACCCTTTCTATATTATTTTAGAATGCTGAATAGCTTATTAGGGCACCCTAGGTTTATGGATTTAATAGGAAAAAAATTTGAAATATTAGTTTCAATGTATGTTTTAGTCTATCAATGATCATTTGGTATTTCCTATTATATTTTATTTGAGTTCTTTTGTATCTTTACTAAGGAATATTGTAATAAAATACTAAAACAAACCCTACTATTTAGAAGTCACCAGCATGCCACCCTCCACTTTTTGATCATCTCACTTGTCCTACCCTAAAAATAATACACCCTTTGCATATTATAAGTGTTATTTTCCTATAGATTCATAAATATTTCATACTTAACATGTCTCTACGTTTTGTGTTTCGAATCACAGTGCTACAACTTTCCATTTAACCCCTATTATTGAACATTTTATAGAAGGAATATTGTAGTAATTATTTCATCTATCGTTAGTAGTTTGTATATCATTTAGATCATTTGTGCATTTTGTTTGACAACCTTTCATGGGTGAAGTGATAAAACTCGGTTATGCCATTTTCATATTCATTTCTTGTGCCAAAAATCCCAATTGAGGTTTAATTGTAGAATCTCTCCATGTGAGCAAGCTATCCCATAGGTCCTCTCATCTTGATTTAGGTAGAGCCAAAAGTATAAAGGAGCTAACCATTACCTTTGTAGGTACCTCTTAGTTTTTCTTTGCATTTGGTCCAATATTGATGCCAAACCCTTCCCTGGTTATAAGGACATACTTGTGGGTTTTTCATCATTGTATGCCATTTTATTTCAAGCATGTAAGGCTGAGTGTACAAGTTGTACAATTTGAAACTAACACTCAATTGACACCATTGTCAGGGACTAAACTAATATCCTAATTACTAGTGTGTTTCTAGGTACTCTTAAAAAGATCTATAAATATTTTATGTTATGAAGTTCTCTATTGTTTCTACATTGATTTGACTATCTTGGCCATCAACATCATAACTCTCCATTGGGGACATGATAGGAAGTTATAAGGCTTGATAATTTGACTTCTTTTGCACTTGTTACAAAGAGATATTAACATTGCATGTTGAAATGTGTTTTTTCCTTTTGAACATTATTTTAAACATTTTATTGTAATTGTATTATATCTCATCATTAAATTAAACAAGTTTAATTTCAACATGTATCACAATAGTTTATCAACTATTATATTCTCAAAGTTTATCTAGTGGCAACTCTGACTTTTTTTTTGGTTTTAAGAAAGATCAATGCCTAATTTTAAGATCTACTAACTTTCATCTTTGAGTATTTTCTTTTTTTTTAAAGCTTAAAGGAATGAGATCATCTTTCATAAGTGACCCTTAAAATAAACTCATCTCTCTTTTAAGTATTATTCAAAGAAGAGGGAGAAAAGTTTGGAAGCCTATTAAAGGGTAGAGCTTAACCACTAGGGGTTATCAAGATTATGATAACATTAAAATCTTTATTAACCTTACCATTATTGAGGAATATCATAACTCTCCTAGAAAATGTGATAACTATAGTCCTATTTACTATCTAGCTCCTTCCCAAGAAACTGAATCCCTTCCCAAGTCTGACCCACCAAGTCAACATTGTTCACCCCATCATATCCCTTTGATAGTTGTTCACAAACCCAAAAATGAGGCATGGGAATCTAGATGGAAAGGAAAATCCTAAATTATTTGTTCGCAAGTTTAGGCCTATTAATTTTGATTAAATGGAAGACTATCCTAATGAAGTCCCAAATGAAGTTAGGAAATGTAAGGGAACAATATAGTGAGTGGTGATCAACACTTGAGGGATTTTCAAAATATAATTAATATTAGGAGATTAAGTATGAGGATGTGTGAATCAAGATGTTTATGCACACCTTGGAGGAAGATGCTCATGAATGGTTCAATTTCCTTACCAATGGATGCATTGATTCATGGGAAGAGATGTAGAATGTTTTTAGAATTTAGTATGGTGCTAGGATTGATCTAAGTTTTCTTTTGATTGAATTTGAAAATATCAAAAAAAAACCCCAATGAGTGTCTTTAGGACTTCAATACATAGCTCAACAAGACTATGATGCCATTGCCCAAAAACATCAAGCCTAATGATATAGTATGATTGATAAAATATTATGATGCATTTGACAAGAAAGTTATGTACTACTTAAGGGAAAAGGCCCCCTCTAAACTATAGTTGGTGTTCAATATGGCCATCCAAATTGAGAATAATAGAAAGGCTATGGGAAAGCCCATGAATAAGTGGGCTGATGTGAATTTGGCCAATATTACAAAGGCACAATCTGTTAAGACAACCAATCTTGAGGAGATTATTAAAAATTTAGCCTTAGATATCAAACAATAATCCTACAAGCTATCCAGTGCTAAGAAAGAGATCCCTCATGTGTATACCAATCAAGAGAGGGTTTTAAATCCAAATCAAGCATAAAGGGGGCCTAATTTTCACCATTGAGATAATGATAGAGGGAAGAGGCATATCCATGAATAAAGAATAGATAGAAATAAAAATAGGGGGTAGGCAATGAAGTGCCTAATCCTTTAAATAATAAGGTCAATGCTATAGATTGTGGATTTGACATTGATTGATGTGATAATTACTTCCTTGTACATCCCCTATATGATATAACTTAACTAATTGATGAAGATATAGATGAGATTAAGTTTGCATCATCCAATGATGAGATCCTAATGTTTAATTTTAAAATCCCCTAAAGTGAGATGACTACCATAGAATTGGTGATTACTACTACTATTGATCAATTTTGGGGTGTAGTTGAGAAGGTAAGTGGCCCAAGTCCTAAATTTATTTGTGATATTAATATGGCACAAAACTATGAATTCATCATTCATGATTTGAATTTCTTATTCTCCATGATTATAAAAAAATATTATGGGGGAATTCCATTAGCTATGGATTAGTAGTTGTTAATTAATGTATTAATTACCTAAGGGGAGTATCACTTGAGAAATAAATATCAGGTTGTTATTCCTCAAGACACTACTACAAATATAAAAGTAGGGGATGATAATAAGGATGCTAATAAAACTACAATAGTCCTTAAATATTCCAAACCAATGCTTATTTCCTAATTTTCTAAGCTTAAAGGTGCTCCAACCAAGAATAGGTATCTATATGTCTAATATCCCTAACGGTGCTAATGAGGTTAAGCAAAATCCACCTTTAAAGGTTGTTTATAATAATGTTAATCCATCCTAGCTTAATGCACTTTAGACCTTGAGTGACTATATTCTAACTGAAGGTTTGTTACACTTCCACTAGGTATGCCTCTTCATTAGTATACCATGTGTGATATGGCCCAGGTATTGAGTCAAATAAAAATCATTGTGCCACTTGTTGAATTATTAAGAATACTTGATCATAGTAAGAGGGCATTTTTATACTTGGAATCTGGTGAGAAGTCATCTAAAAATGAAATAAAATTAACTAAATCACCCCTAAAATATGATGAAGAATTAAAAGAGGTTGTTGAACATACTCTGGAGGTCTATTTGGGGATTACACTTGTAAAACATTAGCTAAATGTGGATATGTTTTACATTATTCTCTTGATTAATGGTTTAATTATTCATAACTATATGTTTTATTCTAGTGTGTCTTGCAATGTGATGCCCCTACGTGTCCTAAATGAGCTTGGAATGAATACTACATTAGCCTTTAGTAAGTTTTATGCCATGGACTCATGAGAAGTTCTAGTTGTTAGACAAGTCAAGGGATTAGTTATAAAGTTTTTAGTTCATCTTGGTAAGTATTTTAATATGGATGTGGTAGTTGCAGACTTCCCACCTAAGTGGGGGATGCTGTTGTCATGTAAATAGGTTAATATCATGGGTGGAAGTGTATAAATGGACTTATCTTATGCCACCATTCTATTGGAGGGTAATATGCTAAACATTTATATAGATCCTAAGATGTTACACATAGTTAAAGATACAAAAAATGCTCTTAATTAAGTGATGTACATAGATGTTGAGCTTTATAACTTTGTTGGGAATGTTGATACTAGTGAATAGCCTATTGTTCTTGAAGCTAAACTTGACAAAGAAGGTGTAGTTTGGAAGTTGTGATTTTATAGGGCTTGCTCCAATATTGGAAATAGATTTGGGGTTATTTTCTATGCCCCTAATGATAAATGTTTTATGTTTTAGTTTTAGCTATCCATTGAGTGCAAAAATAATCCTATTGAGTATGAGGCACTCTTACTTGGTTTAAGGATTGCCCATGAGTATGGAATTAAAATTTTGATTATCAAGGGTGATTCTTAGTTATTGGTTAAGTAGGTTTGTAATGATTATGCCACAAAATATAAAATGTTGAAACAATATTAGAATGTTGTTTGGGATTTGGTCAAAAAAGTTGATACATTCAACATTTATTATCATGATAGAAGTTTCAAGGAAGAAGTTAACAAACTTGTAGGGTTAGGTACTTAGTTTTATATTGAAAATATGAGTCCTCATTGTCAGTATCAAGTGGAGGTGCTTGTCAGGACTTTAGTCCTAGATAATGTTCATCATTGGCATGTCTTTGATGATGATGAGAAGATTAAGAGGTTTCTCAATTATGAAGCTGAGTTCCATAATCAGCTCATAGACCTAGAATCTATGGTTTAGGTTTATGATGAAAAGGAAACCTTGTTTGGTAAGGACATTATTTAGTTGAAGATAAACATGATCCCAAGGGTATTGGCAAGATTAGAATAACCTTTTTATGGATTTGATAGAATCAAATAAGGATATTTATTTATATCAAAAGACATGAATGAGTGTAAATTTGGTTCTCATGAAAATCCAATGAATGTTTGGTTGGGTACTCACCTGAGTGCAGCTAAGAAATAAGCTTATTGAAGCTACAAAGGAAGTACTAGAATTGTCTAGCATGGTCTTATTCTAAGTTGAAAGCATATAAGGAAGATTTATTTTAACACATCATCCCATTACAACATGATAGCAAGCCTTTCAAGTAGAAACAAAAACCTATTAACCCCATTTTTGCCACCAAGATGAGGGATGAGTTAAATAAGTTGATGGATGGTGGTATCATTTAGCCCACCAGGTATTCATCATGGGTAGTGAACTTAGTCCCTATGAGAAAGAAAAATGGTGACATTCACTTGTGTGTAGATTTCAAAATTTGAACAAGGCTTCTTTAAAATATAATTATACCCTACCCAATATGGAGAACCTATTACAAAGTGTTACTATATTAGAGATGTTGTCCACATTAGATGGTTTCTCAAGGTATAACCAGGTTGTGGTAAAGGAATCTAAGAGATCTAGTACTATGTTCACAATGCCTTGGGACACGTATTTATATATGAGGATGAATTTAGGGTTGATGAATGTTGGTGAAATATTCTAGTGACATACAGATATTGATTTTGTAGGGATAATTAACTAGTTCATTATTGTGTATCAAGATGGCATTATTATGTACTCCAAGACTAGAGAAGAACATTTGAAGTATTTGTAAAAAGTGTGTATTAGATGCAGGGAATTTGTTATTTTTATTAATCCTAAGAAGTGCCACTTTGGAGCATAAAATTCCAAGTTTTTATGACATATAGTATCTAAAGATTGTGTCATGATTGGCCTTGAAAGGGTAGAAGCCATTTTCAAAGTGCCTAGCCTGTAGTCAAAGAAAAGAATTCAGTCCTTCTTTGGGAAAATTAACTTTGTAAGAAGGATTATGTCCAATTTTATAGAGATTACTCTTCCTATTACTTCCATGTTGAAGAAGTATGAGACCATAAAGTGGAAGGAAAAATCCATGTATGAATTTAATGATATCAAGGGAGCTTTAAATTCTATTGATGTCTTAGCCAATCCTGATTATACAAAGCCATTCTAGATATTCTCTTTTGCATAATCCAATATTGTTGTTGTTATTATGTTGCAAAAGAATGAAGATATTCATAATAAGCCCATAGATTTATTTATAAAATCTATGAATGGTCATGAACTAAAATATATGATCATGGAAAAGCAAGCTTTTGCTCTCTTAAAGGTTTTTAAAACATTCAAGCCCAATATTATGAGTTTATAGATTGTTGTTTATGTCTCACATACTATGGTGAATGACATCTTGACTCATATTGAAATGTCTAGCAAGAAATGAAATTAGGTTAACAAGTTACATGAATATGACATGGATATTTAGACCACCAAGTTAATAATAGGGATGGGTCTAGCCAAGCTTATGTCTAAGACAAAATTTCAAGCTATTGAGGTAAACATTGATGTTCTTAATGTTGATGATTCAATGAGTCAACTTAACATGTCTCTATGGTATAGAGATAATGTTTATTACTTGTAGAATCCAAATTATACCCTTGACTTAGATAATAATCAAAGAATAACTCTCAAACTTATTTCCCAAAAGTACCTCTTGACTAAAAATAGACTTACATGGAAAAATATGTATGGGGTTCTCTTAAAATGTGTGCTAGAAGAACAAACTACTGACCTAATTAAATACTTCCATAGTGGAGTATGTGGTGGCCATTTTTCAGCTAAAGTCATAGCTCATAAATTTTTGAGAGCTAGTTATTGGTGGCCATCATTATTTAAGTTTATTTCTTAGAAAGTTAGAAAATGGGAGAATTGTTAGCACATTGTAGGAGGATGAAAGCTTTAGGTTCACTTCCCTTAAAGCCTATGATTATTAAAGACCCATTCAAATAATGGGGAATGGATTTAATTATAGAAATTGTTAATTTATCAAGTGTTGGGCATAAATGGATACTTGTTGCAACTAACTACTTCCCAAAATGGTTTGAGGTGATCCCTACAAAGAATACAACACATCAAGTAGTTATGTAATTTTTACTGAATTAAATTATTTATAGATTTGGTGTGCCTATTAAGGTTATTATTTCCAATGCCATAAGCTTAAAAATTAAAAATTTAATGGAATTATGCAAATAATATGGGATTGAATTGACATATCCTTCCAACTAAAATCCTTGAGGGAATGAGATAATAGATTCTAGTAACAAAAGCTTGCTCAAAATCATTAGATGAACTTTGGAAGCAAATAAGAACAAGTAGGGTAAATAACTAAAGTTTTCCTTGTGTGTTAATAGGATTACACCTAAGAGAGATATAGAAAAAGCCCTACTGATATTATTTATCAAGCTTAAGTAGTTTTGCTTATGAATTTATAGTTGCTACCTATCAACTCATGCAAGCACTAGATGACGATGAGCAAATCAACCACTATGAGAGCAAGATGAACTAGATTATTGATATTAATGAAATTTAAAGACAAGCTCATAAAAGAAACCTTAATTTTAAGGAAAAGCTAAAGAAAATATTTTATAGGAAGGTCACTCCAAGAACCTTCCAAGTAGGTGATCTAGTTCTACTTTGAGACAGGAGGCATGAAGAGAAAGGTAAGTGTGATAAATTTGATGCCTTGTGGATGGGTCCTTATTCCATTAAATACCAAATTGAGGTTCATACATTATTTTTGAGAGATTTGGATGGTGAAATATTGGAGCTACTAGTTAATGGTAGACATTTAAAATAATTCTTTGATTGACTTTATCTTCAATTATGTAAATAATTATATAGTGTTTTATCCTTGGTTGTTTCATCACAATGTTACCAATCTGTTTTGGGCCTTGTTTGTATAATTTCCCTTTGTGTTTTGTTATGTGTTCATTGTCAAATATTCATGATCTATTTTAGTTAAGTTTTCCATGTTTTGCTGAGCCTTCATGAATGTTTGATGAAACTGATAAGTCTTGACTCTGTGACCTAATGGATTGGCACCTAGTCTTAGGTTTTAGGGTTCTTTACACACCCACAAGGAGTATGCATCCCCAGGTAAGAGCTATTGTTAGTGCTCAAAATTATGTTGAAGTAATTAAGCCCTTGTCAATATTAAATGCCTACATCCCTAGTTATATTCTTATTTTTTAGCATTCCTCTTAAAGGTCAATTTCATATTAAATTGGCTACATGTAAATTGGTCCTTAGTGTGAAATAGCCTTATTTGTTTCGAGGAAAGTTTTTTATAAATATTCTAAAGATCTATTTATTTTAGAAATTTTTTCTATGGTAAAAATTCTAAAAGAATTATATTATGTTAGGAAAAAGACATGTCCTTATTTATTTCAGACTTTTTATCCACGATAGAAAGTCTAAAGGGCACTTACCCTTTGGGCACTTTATCCATAGTAAAACTCTTGACAAAAGTCATTCCTTAGGCAAAAGTGCAAAAGTCTAATTTCTTCATCAACAGAGCTAAGTCCAATTCCTTTGAAAAGAATTCAAAGATCAATTTATTTGGGGAAATTATTTTGGAAAAAAATCTGAAACAATTTTCCTAATGAAGACAAAATGTCAAATACCACATTTTTTTGGGAGAAGTGTCTAAGAGAGCTTAATTTATTTGGGAACATTGTCCCAAAAAAAATGTATGAAATAATTATCCCAAAATAGGAATGCCAAAGACAAAATACTTGAGAAAATTATTATGAATAGTGAAGGGCCAATGAAATAAGGAATACTAAACATAAAAGGCCTAATGAGTAAAGTCCAAAAAAAAGGCCCAAAGCATAAGATCCAATAAGAGAAGTCCTAAAAAAAATTGCCCAAATAACAAGTATGATAGTCTCATGGACATCTATTGATAGGCATGTGGAAATCAATTTTAAGTCACATAAAATATCCATTTGATTTCAAAAGGAGGCACATCTAATGGCATGTGTTTACTTAGGTGGGGATGATCCAATGATGTGAGTGAACATTTGATAGTTCAATGGGGTTAGAGATCTTAAGAGGTGTTGTCACATGGGAAAATGGTGTTCAAATTAATAAAGACTACTTACAAGGAAATAATCATGCTCAATATCACATATTAAAATTTAATGACGCATGTTTGATCAGATGGAAAGATCTAATGGTATGAGGGAAAAATTGAATATTTAATACATGATCACAAACTAAAGATCAAGAACATTCATAGAGATTAACAGTATGCATTTAAAGTGTACATAATTTGATCTTTGATGTGTATTAAGTTAAGACCTTTCAACAAAGCCTAAAATGAATGTGGAACCACCACTTAGAAAGAGCATGTTATCCTGATAGGACTAACATAGCAAGATGCAGAGAACCCATAGGAATACCAAGTGGTATGACTTTGGGGCCAAAGATAGCTTGCAACCAATAATGCTTAGTCTTTTAAATCAAGATCAATGGTTCACATTGATTCGTACACAAAGATATGATGGTATGAACCAAGATGGATTTTTTAAAGGGTCTAGGTTGAACATTATAGTGACATGTGTCATAACTACAATGAGCTATACATAGATCTATGGTCTACGTTTACTCATATGAGCATATATAATGGTGTAGGATGATTGTGGACATTTCAATGAAGTTCAAAATTGTATGGAGATAAGTTATGTTGAGGCCAATGTAAATCAAAGATATTAGTGAACTAAGTGACATGGTGTTGCCACATAGGCATTCACAACATGTTCAAGGACCTTATGCAATATAGTTAATAAAGGATTCCACCATTGACAACAACTTGGAAATTTATAAATGGAAAATTTGAGAGAGGGACCAAGTAAATCAAAAATTGAAACTAATGCATTTTTGCATTAAAAAATATGGGGAAAGCCCTTAAAGCTTGGATGTGAAAAAGATAAATTTTTTAGAAATGCCAAATGTGAAAAACAAGTTGGAGCCAAAGGTGAAAAGTTGAAAATGACCTAAATATTTTGCATTGTTTCATTATTGTGCTTATCCAAGTTCCTCCATAATCAAGAAATTGTAAGCTTACAAATCTAAGGTGGGCCAATATATATAAGACCATTCAAAATGTCATATATCTATAATATTCCTAGGAAATTATGACAAGATCAGTTTTTTCCATGGCATGCATGAGAGGGAGGGCATTTGTCTAGAAGTTTCTAGCTATGTAGGCAAATTCTTGATAGTATCCTGAGATAGTTACACATAATGACAAAGGTTTTTTGGAGCTATACCATGAATATTATCCTTCTATATTATGCGAAAGGCATCTCCTACCATGATATCAAAGAGTTTGTTGTAGAATCTTCATCATTCCCTATAGAGGTAGTTAGATCAATGACTTTTTTTGTAAATAGATGAAGATTATAGGCATGGTAAGGGAATATTTTCTAGCTAGAAGCATCTTACAAGACTTGAAAGTTTTTTTTTTCAATTTTAATAGTTGTTATCCATTATTCTAGATTTGGAAATGTATAAATAGAGGGATTATCCTCTATTTAGGTGGTTGGTTGTCCATTGTGTTGGTGGTTTTTAGTCGATGTTTTAGGTGTCCATTTCCTGTAAGTCTAGGTTTTGTAAAACAATTAATGGCATCAATTATTGTGTGTAGATATTATCCCCCTTGATAAGGTGGTTGTAGTTATATAACCATTAGTGAAATTTGAGATCATCTTTATGTCTCCCTTGTCAAAAGAACAATCTTACCATGTTTTTTCCCATGGAAACATTTTGAATTATTGATGTTTGTAATAGTTCTTTTCAAGTTAATGAAAATGCTTGTGGTCCTTTGCTATTTCCTATTGATGAAATGAAAAAATACCTTTTTCAAATATTATTGATTGGATATCTAGTTTTATGTTCATTATTGGTTATAATTTTGAGCATGGATCTGGGTTATAAAACCTTTTCTACATTATTTTAGAACCTATTATTGAATAACTTGTTAGGGTACCCCAAGCTAATGGATTCAATATGGAAAAAATGAAAGATTAGTTTTAGTGTTTGTTCTAGTCTATCAAGGATCATTTGGTATTTATCATTAGCTTATATTTGAGTTCTTATATATCTTTACTAAGGAATATTATCATGAAATACTATAAGATACCCTATTATTTGGAAGCCATCAGTACACCATCCTCCACTTTTTAATCATCTAACTTCTCCTACCCTGCAAATGATACACCCTTTGCATATTATAAGTGTTATTTACCTATACATAAATACACATTTCATACTTAACATGTGTCAGTGTTTTGTGTTCTAAAGCATAATGCTACAGTTTTCCATTTGACTTATATTATTAAACATTTTATAGAATGAAGATTATAGTCAAAATTTTATCTATCTTTAATAAATTTTATATGAATTAGATCATTTGTGCATTTTTTTTTACAACCCTTGATAGGTGAAGTGTGTAAACTTGGTTATGCCCTAGTCATATTCATTTTTTGTGCCAAAAATCCCCATGGAAGTTGAATTGTAGAATATATCCATGTGAGCAAGATGCCCCATAGGTCCTCTCACCTTGGTTTAGGTAGAGACAAAAGTAGTAGGGAATTGACCATACCCTTTGTAGGTACCTTTCACTATTTTTTTGCATTCGATCCAATCTTGATGCCAAACCCTTCCCTAGCTTCAATGACATACTAGAAGGTTTTTCATCATTGTGTACTATTTTATTTCAAGTGTACAAGGCCAAGTGTAAGAGGTGTACAAATGGGAATCAACACATATTTCAAACAAAAATACTATGATCATTAGAAATCAAGATGATACCATATGGAAACATCCTTCTTACCCACTTTCTTATAGGTAGGCTTTCTGTACAATCATATTCAGATCATGTGTCACTAGGGTGATGCCATGTGGAAACATCATGGTTTACCACTATCACAAAGGCACCATATATGATCCTCTCTAGGATCATGGGTCACTTTGATGTTACCATGTGGCAACATACCACTCAACCACTAGCTTGATACCAGTTTTACATTAAACCACACTGACATCACACTAGGCTTATGGGATGATGATGCATGGCTTCCTCTAAACCATCCATCAAAAATCATGAAATTGACTAAGGTTAAAATGAAATAAAAGGCTAAAGGGATAAATAGGATATGTAATGGCCAATTTAAAAGTGTCAAAGGTAAAGTTCAAGTGGATTATTAAGTCACTAGCAAGGGCTTTACTAAGGAAGAAAGTTACACAAGGAACTCGATGAATGGCTAAAGAAAGTTCTATGCAAGTAAATATGCATAGGAAACTCATCAAAAAGCTATGGAAATGCTATGTAAGATAATTTACCCAAACATATACGATAGGTTTCAAAATAAACTGCCAAATTGATTATTTGGCTAAGGAAAAATGTTGTCCAAGAAACTACAGAAGTAAATTCTTTGAGTGGCTAAGGAAAAAAAACTACACAAGGAAGTTCTAAAAATTGTTGTGGATGAGCCAAAGGTAAAACTAGGTGTAGTTTAAGTCATAAATTAACTAAGGTTTATGCCAAAGTAAAACTTAGAGATGACTCAAAGAGTTAGGAATTGAATAACGTAATAAAAATGCCTATGCATGTTATTGTTGACTACTTAAACCGTATAGATTCTTCCTTCCTCAGAGGATATTCTATTAAGAAATGCCATCATCATAAAAACAATCTAAAAAAGAAGTCATCCAAGCAAAATAATTGATAAATCAATATTCTCCTTGGTCTAACCAAATAAAAAAACATCTGAGAGACTCAAATTTTCATTAAAATATCAATGGTTAAAAACCAATCCACTCATACTGAGGTCAATGATTTAGATGGTAATGGCCCTTAGCTCATTTTGTTTCATTCAAGGTAAAAAAAGGGTCAAATAACATAATTTTCTATGAATCAAAATAAAATCAAACAATATATATTAGCAATACTTATCCTTTCATTTTAAGTTGGTTTTATTATGAGGAAGGTTTGTAGCATAAAAATTTATAAATACCTCAATTCAAGACTCTTCCATAAAACATATTCTAGCAGAGTAATCATATACATTATAACTATTTAGTCAGACTATAATATCATTCCTAGTAATAAGTGCATAGCTATTTACTTGAGTTATTATTAACAAGATAAGTTTGATTCATTAAATCACATCACATTCAAATCATAAAGAGAGACAAAATGCTTATTAGAAAGTAACTCGACAAATATTTATGTAAGGAAATCAATCTGCTAGATTAATTAAAAGAGCCTCAAAAAGGCTAAAGAATATTTTAGATATATAGGATCCTTCCCAAGGTCTTTTAAACCATGTATACATAATAGATACAACTTAATTTAACATTAAAATTTTAATAAATATAAAACATATATATTAATCCATAACTACAATATTATCAAAACTCTTTCTCTTATAAGTTTATTATAAGTAGGGTTGGTGATAAAGATTTGATAATACATTGTAATTCATCCATTTATTTACATAGTCATGAGGCACATATCAAGGCTTAATTAAATAATATATAACTACTCAATATTCAATGGTGTTCCTTATCCTCTCCCAATCATCTATTGGCCATAAGAAGGAAGGATCACCACCAGACCTTTTTTCATCATTAAGATGTTGCTATTGAAACCCTCAATATTGAGACTCCAAGATTTGAGCATGTTTATATCACTAGGTAAAGGCATGTGTGGATATCTAAGAAAGGGTATCTTAACAAAAGTTAAGGACCATACAACACCTATAGCATTATTCCTAGTTTTTAGCCCAAGAGACTCCTAATCCCAATACAAAGCAAACAAGAATTCAAAATATCATTCAAGTGAATATAATCAATTAAAATTTAAAACTACTAGGCAATATTTCAAAACATAATGTAGACACTAAATTTATACACCTTGTATTAATTTTATATAACGTTATGTCATAATTTCCCCCCATGCGTAATTATTTTTATAATTACACTTTACCATCATTTTTACCTTTTACCACCTAGGTTAATAAGTTAATTACTATGGTTAAATAGTAATTAACTCTTTTTACCTTTACCATTAAAACCATAAAATCTAATAAATCAAATAAAATCTAAATTTTCCCTCCCTTTTGTCCTTATTACTCCTTTTACCCAACCTTGTTCCATGGTTAAAATAACCGAATGACTTATGAAGTTTTTTTTAACCCATTTTTACTCTATGCCAACCCATTAAAACAACATTTCATTCAACTCCTCCCATTTTATTTAAATCGATGTCAATCCTATATGATCAACACCAATTGGTTAGGATCAATGTCAATGCGTAAATACCCAACATACCTCCATTGCTCAAGACGAGGGTGATTATACTTTTCCCTTCAAAACTCTACCAAAATCTCACTATAATTCATGTAAAAGCATTATGAAATCAATGTTATCATGTAGAATTTCCATTTAAAGCATCATCTATAGGATTTTGTGAAGTTTCTTCTCTCATCCTGTCAAGCTTTATTTTCAATAAAGAAAGGTCATTCCTCCCTAGCCAAAGAGGAGTTCTCATAATCAAGCTTGATCAATGGTGTGCAACCAACCATCCATATCTCTAGTTAATATTAAAAACCTTGATTATAATTTTGTTTTTAGTAGTTAATTAATTCACATTAGAAAAAGCAAAAAAATTATTGAAACATTTTGTCATGCTTGGTGGGACCCCTAAGGTCTCATTTTTCTTTATTAGAAATTCATTCTTGAATTTGAAACTCTCTTTTCCCTTTCTTTATGTGTTGCATTCATTCAAATAAATTTTGACTTTGCATTTTATTTTCTCTTAAACTTAAATAAATTCCATCCATTTTTCTTACTCAGGTTCTTTCACATAGAATAATCTAGGTAGTAAACTATCATAGTCATCACTTTATCCACACATAAACCAAATCATTGTCATAATTAACACATCTAAAAACTTGACATAAGGAAACTAATGGGGATTTCATCACCTCATGGTAACCCTTTTCCCAATGATCCTACTTAGATTTCACCACCAAGGGGAGGACCAACTTAGTTCTTTGGCTGAGTATAATCTCTATACCATTGATACACCATTGGCTAAGCAACCACACTTCCTATCAGATTGTGAAGTGAGGGGAATAAGACCCACATACCAAGCCACATATCAATACCAGTACAAACTTATTTGAGTGCCAAAACATACTCCCCGAAACCATCCTTAAATTGCCATTTATTAGGACCTTTGTTATCCATTTGTTTTATACCTTATTTTTCACATCTTAAAAGTAAAAAAAATATTTGGAATGAATTTTAATGTGTGTATCTTTCATTCATAACTTAAAATAAGATAATTCAAAAGGAAATTTTTTATTTATTTATTTATCTTATCTTCACTTTTATTTTTTATTTCATGGTGTTGTCTCGACAACAATAAAAAAAGTTAGAATTTGAGGAGGTCATTACACCCTTTTCTATGGAACATATACTTAGTCTTATTTATTCCACTAAATCATTTAAAAATCTAGTATTTTAGAAATATTACCCTCAAGGATATCCCTCCTTTGCAAAAATATTGGAAAATAACACTCTTGCTCTTAATCATTATTTAAATAGTCAATAAATACATATTTCTCCTTCCCCCTATGACTAAAACTCTCCACATAGGTTTGGGATGCCTTTTTAGAGAATTGAAGAGTTTACCATAGCCATTGTAATCTTTCTTAGTATATCTCCTCCACTTGGATCTAATGCTTAGATATCGTAACCTTTAGAGAACCAACCATTCACATTATATGTTAGTTCTCTAATTGTTACTTAGGTCCAAAATATTACTCAACCTATACCCACCATACCTTCACAATAATTAGTAGGGTTGATTAGTATAAGTCTCTCTCCCATTAGAACAACTTTAGCACATAGCTCACAACAAATCTTGTGCACTCAACCTTTCCAAAATTATGTCTCCTCAGTCACCTAGTATGTGTATTTGTCACAACCAACCATAGCCATTCAATTAAAATCTTTCCCACAATAGAATATTGTATTACAAATCCCTTAGTACGTGCTAGCATCTCAACCCATTATGTCTACCATATCAAGATATTTTCCCTCATAGCCCATGTCCACCACTTTACCAAATTATCAACCCCTTGAGAATAATTTCTTAGGAGGTATGCCTTAGAGTAATACTTAGATAGTCCTCATGAACATCCTTATGAATAAGATGTCTAGTTTGGAAGCCTCTACCTCTAGACATAACAATATGTTCACATATGAGCAAATTTGTAATGAGTCAATCCATCCCTCTGTCCCTATTCGACCATACCCGTTACAGTGGGAGATTCCTCAATTCAATAAATTTTGGAATAAATAAGATCCCCAATAACATCTTAGAGCCTATTGACATGCATGTTATCTTATATCACATGATGACACCATCCTACTTATAAATTTTCCCATATCATTAGTAAGATATACATTAGATTGGTGCAATTCCATTACAAAACATTCCCTCTTCTCCTTTGGATAGTTGGCCCAAGTTTTCCTTGAAAACTTCTCAATTAATATTAATTGAAAAGTGACTATCACCAATCTTTACGCTATTAGACAATTTGAGGATGAATCCTTATTAGACTTTGTAGCTCGATGGCATAACTTAATCAACCAACCTTTCCCTTGCCACAAAAAAAATTAATTGAATTGTTCTTACATTCTTGTGCAAAACATATATTGTATATGTTGCAAATTCAAACTTTTAAGATGTTTGATGAAGCCTTTATCATGGCTCGTAAGATTGAACTTAGTGGAATTGAATAATGGAAAGTTAAGTTATATAATAAGAACATTAAGTCTGACCTTATCCAAAATCAATTGTAATAATTCTAAACCAAAAGGGGCAACAAATAAATTTACTTTAAAAACTTCTTCCCCTTCGAAATCCAACCAATATGGAGGTTTTGCCTCTCAGACATAGAAACCTAAGGGAATTACTTGTTTTCTTTCTAAAAGTTTTCTTCCTAAGAAATATACCAATATAAGAGAACCTTATGAATTAGTATTAGATAAACTCTTACAATAAAATGTTATTGATCTCCCTTTGATTAAACTAGTTGATGATACATGTCCTAAACCCACTTGGTACAAAGAAGATGAATGTTGTGTTTACCATAGGGTAATAGGAAATGACATGGAATGTTGCCAATCCTTCAAATGATTAGTTCAAAACCTTATTGACAAGGGTGACCTTCAATTGGATAATCCCAATGCTCCTCCTAACCAATCTTTAGATATTTTAAGCAACCATTTCCTAACCATCCATCCACATTGAACACCATCCAAGCTAACTCTAGGGAAATACATAATCAAATCCAATACTTGATTAATACAATCCATGAGTAGTTATTACCTAAAGGAATCTTGGAAGAACTTATGGTCATGGATCTCCTTATAGGAGATCATTTTAATTTAAGTCAACCAAAGGTCATTAAACCTAGTCCCCTAATTGTCATAGAATTCCTTGATCTCATTATGTGGGACCATTCACATGAACCATCCCCTTCACCCTCTCATGTTGAATCTCCTAAAAGGGAAAATTAAATTGATCCTCATGATGTTAAAGATAAACTTCTTGACACTTCTAAAATTGCTCATGTTATCCGTTTAATCCCTGGCAAGTCTTATCATGGAAAATATATGTCAGAAGTTGATCCTTTCACCCAAAACCTTAGACCTTTGAAACCATATTCTATTCTAATACCTCCCTATCCTCAAGATACCAAAGGAAAGAGTAAAGTCTCTCATATCGATAGTTGGGACAATAATCTTGGCAATCCACCATATAAAGTTGTTTCTCATCCTTAGGTTAGAGTGGATCTTTTTCAAACATCAAAAAGTGTAAATCATAGTTTGAATACCCCCCTATTGTCAACACCCAAAGTAAAAAAGGGGTTATACCTTTTATTTCATCCCCATCATCCTTTTTAGGACCTCATCCAGATTTTACCTTGATCTTAAGGTCTTATATCCAAGCACAGGGAAGGATACAAAATCCTTTTCCATTTAGTGTGCCTCCCTTTCCATATCCCTCTTCCTCCACCAGGGGACCATTAGAAAAGCCTAATATAAAAGAGCTTAAATTTTCCCTCTTGTAAAGAGTAAACAATAAAACCAAAAAATTAATACCCTAGCATGAGAGCTCATTATCAAAACCCTTATAAAACCATATCATGACCCTTTGAAAGGATCTTATGCTATTATAATGAAAAAACTATTTGATACCTTCCTTATTACATTATCACCTATACAAACCATTAACCTTCACCCTAAAATGCTTGCATGATATAAAACTTAAGAAATATGTGCATATCATAGAGTACCTAGCCATGGTATGGAAAATTGTAAAGCTTGTAAGACTCGAATCCAGGATGATGACCTCTTAATTGATGATCTCAATGATCAAAATGCTAAGTCAAAAGTTATTAATCCCTATATTTAACCCATTCATAATTCTGCTAGTCCCATAAGTGATAAAGAGTTGGTAGCTTCTTTAGATCCACCCTTATTCCACATTAACGGCATTCATGTAAATACCCATTCTTAAAACAACAATCTTAATAAAGATAAGGTTTCAATTATAGGAGCCTCTATGTCTAATAAACCTAAACCACCTAGCCAAAGGCCTAAAGTTTATATTTCAAGAACTACCCCTACTAAAGCTAAGAAGTTGGTTTAGATCTCCATATTAAAATAAATCCACCAAGCACTTGTTAAGATGTCATTATACGAGCTTATCAATAATTATCCATAACATCGATAGGTAATGATAGAAGATCTCCAAGCTATTTAAGTCTAACTAGATGAACCTCAACCATTATTAGCCTTTATAGGAGCCCTTTGAATGATCTCAACTCTTAGTTTTACTGATTTAAAAATTGTTCCTTTATCACTTGAAGACCAAGATCTTACCCTTTTTATTACATCCCAAATAAAAGGGTTATGATTGATAATGGGGAGAGCATTAATATTATCTCCTTACATGCTTTCCAGTAATTACAATGACCAAAAACCATTATCTCCTAGTCTGTAGCAATCCTTCATATATTTAATGACATGGTAGCACCCATAGTAGGAAAAGTCATCCTCCAAATTTTTGTGGGTCCTCACACCATTCATGATCTCTTTTATGTATAGAAGGGACATTTCAATACAATATTCTATTAGGATGATTATGGATTCATGTAATGTGATGTGTACCTTCTACCATTCATCGATGCCTTAAATATGAACATGAAGGCTAGGTACACATCATACCTATTGATCCTCACCCATTTAAGTCATGAAAATTTACCTTTGGGCCAAATGACATCATAATACCTTTAACTGACATAATTCCATCTCCCTCTTCCAAACAAGCCTCAACTATCATGACCATCTCTGCTTTGAAATTACCTCCTTCAGAGTACATTAAATTTATGATGTAAAAACATTAGATATGAGAATATTAGTTATTAAATATTAATATTTTACCCACTCCTAAGTAATATGGTCATCCTGATAAACAACCCAGGTATTCACCCAGTTTAGGTGAGACCATTCATTTTGGACCACTTTTCTTATGCACTTAATTAACATATGGTGGGATCAATCAAGATATCTAAAATCATGGTGATAATGTTTATACAAAACCATTTACATCTAATTTATCCTTTCTTATCAACTCTTAGTTTGTTTAAACCTATATTTATCACTACACCTAGAAAGGCTTCAACATGGGTAAGTATGAGCATGGTTCTCACATGTCACATTAGGAGACTTCAGAAAGCCACATGAAAAGCATGGATTAGGTTGTAAGAATAATTATAATTTTGTCCCCAAACCCATTCTTATACCATCTTTGGAAGAAGAAGAGCCATCTTCCTCATCCGATACCTCTTCCTGGACTAGCGACACCATATCCATTCCTTCTAACTTTTTTAGTCAATTTTATCTCTTTAAAACCTCTCATCTTACACCATGATGGAAAAATTTTAACCATCCCCTTAGTATATCCTTAATTAATAAGATCCAATATACCAACCATCCCTATTTTTTAGTGTCAGGAGGATGAGTCAATCTTGACCCATCTAGGTGTTGAAAACTCTTATTTACATAATTATTTTCCATCTAAAACATCTAGGTTGTTAAATTAAGCTACTATTGATATGAATAATAGGTCCTAAGAGGTCCCAAGGATTATTGAAATTAGTAAAGCCTTAGATCCTTAAAAAAGTCAAGACTTTACTAACTTCTCATCAGATCATAGTAAAGCCTTTGCCTAGTCTTATAGAGATATGCCTAGCATTGATCCTTTGATCATTATCCAGAACATCATAACCTTTTTTGATGTTAGGTTGATAAAGAAAAAGATTCAAAAGATTCATCCTCATGTTGAAATCCTTTTGAAAGAAGATTTAAAATTCCTTTTATCCATTAACTTCATTCAATCCATTAATTATCCTTAGTGGATGTCCAACATTATTCCAATCACTAAACCCATAGGGGGACTTCACATTTGTATTGAATTTCATGACTTAAATATTAATTATCCAAAAGATGATTTTCCCCTTCCTAATATAGACTAGTTTGTGGACTTAATAGTTGGCCATGAAACGGTGTCGCTTATGGATGGTTTTTCTAGTTATAATTAGATACCTATTACACTAGAAGATTAGCATAAAATGACATTTATTACTCCTTGGATATCCTTATAATATCATGTTATTCCCTCTGGCCTTAAGAATGTAGGTGCCACTTCTTAGTAGGCCATAACTTATATATTTCATGACATGATCCATAAAATTGTCGAAGACTATGTAGATGATCTCTTTGGAAAATCAAAATATTTTAAAGATCACCTATCTATCTTGAGGGTCATCTTTGATCATTTCCTTCATTATCATGTTCATCTAAATCCTAAAAAGTGCATTTTTGGTGTCTTTATGGGTAAACTTTTGGGTTTCATTATTTCTATTCATGGAATAGAAGTGGATCCCACTAAAATCAAGGATATTATAGAAATGTCTCTTCCTTCTAATCTTAAGCAGCTTCATAGTTTACAAGGTAAGCTCCAATATATTCATCATTTTATTTCCCATATTTTAAACCATTATCAACCCTTCCACCATTTTTTAAGGAAGGGTAGTTGCTTTGTATGGTATTATAATTGTCAAGAAGACTTTAATACACTTAAAGACTATATTTTATCACCTCCTATACTTACTTCTCCTAAGGAAGGGTAACCTTTCTTCCTTTATATCACAGCTACAGACCATGCTCTAGGTGATATGCTTACTCATTGAGATGAACATCACAAAGAGCAAGATATTTATTATATAAGTAATACTCTCATATAATATGAGAGATGTTACTCACATACTAAAAAATTATGCTTAGCATTGGTTTTAGTAGCTTTTAAATCCATCATTATCTCCTTAACCATAAGATGTATGCCATTATGACTATGGATCCTCTTAAATTCATGCATTCTAAACCATATCAAAATTATCAAATGGATATATGGGTCATGTTGTTAGCAAAATTTAATATGGAGTTTCTCCATAAAAATTATATCAAAGGTCAAGTCATTTTTTATCAATTAGCTAAATCACTTCTTAGTAATAATCACCCCATTAATTATGAATTCCCTAATGAGTCTATCTCATCCACTTCCCAGTCCATCCCAAAATATCAAATGACTCTATTCTTTGATGGGTCTAAGTTTGAGCATGGAAGCGGTGTAGGGATTTTATTAATCCCTCCTCATAGTATCCCCATAGCTTTGTCTTTTAAATTATACTTTGATTACACAAATAACATGGTTTAGTATGAAGCCTTGATTATAGGACTCTAAACTACTCTTGCACTAAGAGTTAGATCCCTTGACATATATGAGGATTATTAGTTGGTGATAAATCAAATTACAAATGTATATCAATGAAATAATGATATTCTATAAAGATATAATACCTTGGTTGATCAGATTTTATATACATTCAAAAGTTATGCCATCCAAGTTACTCCTAGGTCTACTAATAAGTTTGTAAATATTATAGCCTCTCTTGCAGCTTCTATCCTAGCTTCACCTTAGGATTCTAAGTTATTTATTACTATCTATTGACTTAAACAACCATCTTATACAAGGATGGATCTTCCATCCATCCATAATATTGAGGAAAATCCTAAGGAGACATGGTCTATACAAATATTTAATTATTTATCTATGGGATTGTTTCCCCCTCATCTATCTAAGGGTGCTAAATGCATCTTCCAATAGAAAGCTACACATTATGTCATTCTAGGGGGGATTTTTAATAAGCTTGGTTTCAATATTATTCTCCTTCATTTTCTCCAAAAGTATGAAGCTACCTTAGCTATCTAGGAGGTCCATGATGGCTTGTGTGGTAGACATTTTAATGGACACACAATCATCAAGAAATTATTACGTCTTGATTACTATTGGTCTACTTTAATCAATATTATTGCACCTATGTTATAACGTGTGTAAAATGTCAACAACATGAAAATTTATCCCATGTCCCTAGTAAAGCCTTGCAAGTAACAAGAGACTTTTGGCCATTTTCCTAGTGGGGGTTCAATCTCATTGGGTAAATTAATCCTAAATCCTCACAGCATCATGGCTTTATTATCACCAACACATAGTTCTTCACTAAGTGGGTTGAAGCTATGCCACGTATCTTGACCAAGATAGAAAAGGTTATGGAATTTATCCATAATCACATCATTTGTCATTTTGGGATTCCTTATAAAATTATAATAGATAATGGAAAATATTTTAAAAATAAGAAAATCTAGGCATTATGTGACTCATTTAAAATCAAATTAAGTTTTTTCTCACCTTACTATCCTCAAACTAATGGTCAATCCAAAGCATGTAATAAAACCTTAGTCAAAATCTTAACCAAAGTTGTTAATGAAGGTAGTAAAGATTGTCATCTTCATATCCTTTTCACCTTATGGGCATATAAAACTAGTATTCTCACCCCTACAGGTGCTTCTCCTTTTTCTCTAGTCTATGGTTCAAAAGTAGTACTTCCTATAGAAGTCCAAATTCCCTCCCTTTTAATCTCTTTTTGAGACATATTTTCTAATGAGGATTTCCATTAGGAGCATTTATCCCACCTTGAGTTCTTAGATGAGCATCAAGTAGTAGCCCTTGACCACCTTCATATATATATATAGAATGATTAAAATGAGCATATAATAACATGTAAGACAACGTGAATTTAATATCAGAGATCTTAAGCTTAAATAAAATCAACATGTCACTAATATGGAATGAAGTAAGAGGGGTAAGTTTTCTTGTAATTAGCTTAGACCATACATCATAACTCATAAATATGGATTTGTGGCATATCATTTAGCCTTTATTAATGGTCAACTAGAATGTGAACCTATTAATTCCTTGTGTTTGTGTCCTTTCTATAATTACTAAATGTTGCTTCATCTTGAGTGGTCAATTTTAGCATACCCTTTTATACCTAATAATGATATGAGAGTTGTGTGGTTACCCAACAATTGTTGTAATCTTTAGCTTAAATATGAATACCCTAGATTTATTCATAGCATTCTCTCTTGGATAAGTTTCCCCTATATTTGGAAAAACCCCAAATCATTATTTCCATTATCTCCTTCATACCCTTATTTACCAAGATAACATAATAATTTCATATGATGGAATCAATCAAATTATCTTATGTAGATCTTCTATGCTAGTATCAATATCAGTATCAGTATTAAAAAAAGGGCCAAATAAACACATTGATCCCTTGAAGGATAGTTGTACTCAAATTCAAAAAGGCATAACAAATAGACTGATCCCTTAAAGGATAGTTATGCAAAAGTATAAAAATGTAGACCACTCCCTCAAAGGATGACTACTAAGTAGAAGACATACCACATTAATCAATTTTAAAAATTATGCCATTTTTAGATAGACCTAAAATTTGTAAAGCATATAAAAAAATCATGTTATCAAAATTAAAATCTCAAGAAAGCTTCCTAAATTGATCAACTTTTTAATAGTAGACTTCCCATATTGATCAATTTACATGCTAGCATAAAATGATTCTTAAAGGAGAAACTCCTAATTATTGAAATATGGGTGACATTGTTATCCATCCCTTATCCCATCAAAATCATCTAATCCTAATAATCTTATCTTTGATTACTCCATATTATGTCGATGTTTATTATCCTTTACATTAAGGATGCACATGCACAAGGATGAAAGGTCTTCCTTTTGGTGGTGGTCCCTGTCAATGTGGGGAGAATTTATCCATCATAATGTCAAATAATCCATAAATCCATATTTCATAAAAACATACAATTTTTAATCACAAAACATCCATAAACATAAACCATAATTTGCATCTCATTAATGTTACATAATCTATAAACAAATCCATAATTTACAACATAATAATTAATCATAATCCATCTAAATAATCAATGAATCTCTAAATATAAAGCACAATCCATCCATAAAACAACAAAAATAGGTCTATATATATATATATATATATATATATACATCTCAAAAGTATGTAAAAATGTAATAAAGGGCTTGTGGACCATATAATATGCATGTCTACCAGGTAAAATATATATTTTTGAGATGAAAGATATCATCTCCCCTATCATCTCCTCCTCTCCCTCTTATAATTCTCTATATAATGATAGTTGCACTTGGGGTCCTTTGGGATCTACTATGATTGGCCATGTAGGCTATAAATTGAGGTACCTCTAATAGCCGATCTTGTATAATCCTCTCATATTATCATAGCTTGGTAAGTGCATCCCTATACCTCTATAGTGATACCATATCTATGGGATTATATCTCAAACTTGTAGTATCTTGAGTTGGCCTCTCATCCTTAGAAGCTCTCATCTACTCTAGCTCAGCCCTATAATTATCCCTGTCCTGAATAGCTTGGTCTTGCTACCATATAAACCTATCAAGCTCATCCTTTAAAATCTATAGCTCAAGTTGTATTATCCCCTACTCACCCTATCTTGGGAAATCCTATATAGGTGCCTCATCTATGGGCTGATCCTAACTTGGGGCATCCTATGTTGGTGCCTCATCTATATGATCATCCTATGTTAGTGCCTCTTATGTCACCTCTTATTGAGGCCTCACTAATCTATGTTATTGCCTCACCATCTATCCCATAAACCAAGTGGAATTGCCATCTATATAGCCTACTTCATCCACATTTGATGTTACCAACTCCTTTAGTTCCCCCATCCAGATGACTATAGTGTCAGGCGTTGGCTAGCCCAGCTCTGTATGCTCTTGCTTATATAATTCTGGGGCTAATGGTATATCATGTAGCAAGCCAAAATGGTAGTAAACCCCATAAAAATAGAATAAATCCATATGGTCCATCCATCACCTATATACCCATCTCACAGGTTGCATCCTTCAACTCTAGCTCTATGTTAGGCCATGAGTGAAAACATAGATATGGTCTCTAAATAATGTCTCTGATCTAAAATCTCTCAAAAATATGCCTATAGTATAATAGATCATACACTACCCTATTTGAATATGGTATGACTAGGTCATCATCCCACTAAAGGAAGCTTTTGCTATATGTCCTATCTTTGAGCCTGACCCTTATAGTCCCAAAAGGTTGAATCACTTGAATGTGCTCATAGGCCCAAAAGTGTAGCACAAATGTAATATCAAGCCCTAGTTGGTGTTTAGTATGCTAGCTCCATAACTCCCTATAGATTTACCCTAATAATGTGGGTGCCCAATCAAATAGCATCGTGTGCTTAAGCATATCTACTATCACTAAGTAGAAACTCTATGGTAACCATTGTCCACCAAAATCAAGTAATACATATCAAGTTAGAGCCAATATAAGCATGGTCACCACTAACCTCTCTACTAGTTCCTGCTTGAATATGGGCTAAAATGAGAACACTATAACAACAAATTGGATATCTATAGGATCTTCCCCATATATTCATGCTAGTGTTGTTTCACATCTAACCTCATCCATAATGTACACTAGAGCTCCCTAGATAGGTAGCCTCTAGATATGGTAAATGTCCTCAGTCGTAATAGTGATCTCACTTATAGGAAGCCAAAAAGTGTTGGTGGTATAATCCCACTACTCCAAAACCACCATTATCATGCCAAGTCTGAATGGATATGATGGTAGTATCAGATCCTTCCAAATCCCACCACCTCTAATAGTGCCCAATCCTCATCTTCTAGTAACTCTCATAGCTCCTCTAGCAATGGTGGGACTCTATCCCTCATAGTCAATAACTCATGAGCCTATCATAAACAATCTTTTATTAGTTAATTTATCCTTTTCCTTTATTTTTTACCCTCTCCTTATTAATCAACACTGATCATTTTGGATTGATGATGATCCTTAGGGATTGATGTTGATCTATTTTGGATCATGATCGATCCATATGGATTGTTGTCAATCTCTCCTTTTTTTTAAAATGCTATGTTTTTCTCCCCTATACCTTTTATATTCCTAATCTACTCTCCCCTTATCCTATTCCCCTTAATTTTCCTCTCTTAGTCCCTCCCTTAAGCTACCAATGCCAAAAACATTAAATACATAAAATACATAAAAAAGTGTGTCACCTACCTCATAGTGTACTTGTCATCATCATCATCCACTCCCACTAGCCTCCATCACCTCATTTGTGTGTCTCTACATTAGTAACCATCAAATTATTTATTATAAAACTCTCATGAACTTGAAAGCTAAATTAACCCTATTATTTCTTAGTGGGATATTTATAGCCATTGTTGAGATCAACATCATTTCATCAAATTGATGTTAATTATCTTCAATCGACATCGATATTTTTTGAGTGATGTTAATTCATTTAATCATCACTGATTCTTTATGATTGTTTTTAGATTAAGGTTAAAACAAGTTTTGAAGGGGCCCTAAAACCTTATACAAATCAATAAAGATAAAACATAACAAACCACCAAGGAAGGCAAACCTACTAAAAAATAGTAACAAAACCAGGTTTTAGAAGGACCAGGTTTAACAACCTGAAACCATGCTAAGAAATATTACATTAGCACCCAGCATAAACCATGACAAAATAACCCCATAAAACCTTTGGATTCTCTATCACCTAGAAATAATAAGACACCGTCAGATCTAGCAATAGTGATGGCCATACCCAGGATCAATCCCTCAACCCCTAAAAAATGTGCAGCCCAAACCCCCGGTCCCGTCACCACCACCGCCCAACCCATCCACCCTAAAGTCTACAAATATCACCCCCTACACCTAAAGGAAATTCCACCATGGCAATCTAAATTTATCTAGAAAAAACATCAATCCACTTAGAATAGGGTAGTGGTCAGCACGGTGGCCACAAAAGGGAAGACCGAGGAAAAATATAGATCCACACTATTCTCAAGAGCAGGGCTCCTCCACAGCAGAGGATATCTCCATTACCCCAAACAAGGCACCACATCTCAAAAACAAAACATAGAGGAAACAAAGTTTCCCCCATCCAAAAATTATTTTCTTCAAAAACCAGTTCATGGTGGCTATCCAACTCAGATTAGAAAACCAGTCCAAGTTCCATCCACTAAACAGAGATCCAAAGCAAAATAAATAAAAAACCACGCAATAAGGGTAACTCTTTTCTGCGCCATGCTAAACACTACACTCCCTTCATAGGGATTTGGTCTCCAAAGCTTGAGAGGTAGCCACAATGGTTAGGGTTTCAACACAGCCAACTCTTTGGCCGCACTCCCTCTTCTCGCTTCCTGCCCGTGGCCCACAACTCTCATTTACCTTTGATTCTTTACGATTGTTATCAATTCTATTGGTTTGATTGTTGCTTATATTTTGGATAATGTTTACTACTTTTAGTTTTCTTTTAGACCCATATTTTCTTGCTTTTTGTCGTATCTCTCCCATTTTGTCCCTCTTATTACCCTTTAGATTGGTGAATTTTGGACCTTTGTCAATTCCCTAATCTCTTTTGGCATACCTTTATTTTTTTGAACCTTAACCCATGTAACATCCCAAGGGTTTCTTTTATCTTGAGTATATTTTCCTAAGGGTATACATACACCATATGCACACTAGATGCTTTGGTTCACTATTCCTATTTGTTATGCTCTTGATTTGCCTTTTAAATGCTTACTTGTTTTAGCTATGACATTTCACTTTTTGATCTAGTCTTTTGAGCATTCCTTCTTACGTTAATTTTTGTTTCATTTCATGAAAACATGGCCTTCATTTTTCATTTTCCATTATTTATTTTCAAAATCCTTTAGCTATCTTTAATTTTATCCATACCATCTCATTTATTTTTTTTCCATTCCATCTTGTTTAAACCTACCATCTGTTCTATTTCACTTCCCATCGCTTAGTTTGAGGGGGGATACCTCCTCACAAAAACTTGGGGCATTAGGCTTTTTTATAATTTTTCTTGTGGCACACCATTATATACCACTCTATATAAAGGGGAAAAATGTAGATGCTAAATTTATACACCTTGTATTAATTTTATATAGTGGTATGTCATAATGCCCCCATGTGTGATTATTTTTATAATTACACTTTACCATCATTTTTACATCTTACCACCTAGGTTAATAATTTAATTAATATTTCTATATAATAATTACCTATTTTTAACTTGACCCTTAAAACCATAAAATCTAATAAATTATATAAAATCTAAATTTTTCCTCCCTTCTATCCTTATTACTCCTTTTACCCAACCTTGTTCCATGGTTAAAATAACCTAAATGACTTCAAAATTAATTTTAACCCAATTTTACCCTATTCCAACTCATTAGAATAGCATTTCATTCAACTCCTCCCATTCTAGATAAATCAACATCGATCCTCTATGATTGACACTTATCAATTAGGATTGATGTTGATTCATAAATACCTATTATACCTTCATTGATTAGGTGGAGGGTGATCACACTTTTGCCTTTGAAAATCTACCAAAATATCACTACAATTTGTGTACATACATTTTTAAAGCTTGTTATCTTGTATAATCTCCATTTAAAGCATCATCAAGAGGATTTTGTGAAGTTTCTTCTCTCATCCCATCAAGTTTTATTTTCAATTTTAAAAGTTCATTCCTCCCTATAAAAATATTTCTCACAATCAATCTTGATCAATGGTACACAACCAACCATCCATATTTATAGGTAATCTTAAAAACCCTGCTTATACTTTTGTTTTTAGTAGTTAATTAATTCGCATTAGAAAAATTGAAAAATATTGAAACACATAAATAAGGACCATCATATTTTGTATTAGGCAAGAAGATAAATTTTTCCATCACTTTCATACAATATTCATGGGAAGGTTAAGTAGTCTACTATCATGTCTTAACATGAGAGGGATTAACAACTTCCATCGTAACACCCATAGGAGGGTCAAAACATTTTGCCACCATGCCTAGCGTAGGAGGGCTTGACATTACTACACTATGATTATGATACTCTTATACAACCACTATACTATGTCATAATATAATTAATACACTTCAAACAAGAATTTAAAACATCCAAGTTAAGTGAGGAGGAATATAACCTCTCTAAGGCCCTTAATTGGACCATAAATTACATGGAAGCCAATGGGCAACCATGGCAATATAAGAAGTTAGGTAGGATAAACTAAGTGGTCTTATTATCCTTTAAACAAGAGAAAAAATAAATAACTAGAATAATTTCATTCACATGAAGGATAAATAATCTCTCTAAGGCCCTCAAATGGGAAAACACTACATGGTGACCAATGCACAATCATAAGTAAACAATAAAATAAGTAGAACAAGCCAAGTGGCCTTATTACCCTAAAATCAAGAAGATGAAATAGATAATATAATATTTTCATTAAAAATAAATATGATCAAAAATAAGTTATTAAGAAGCTCACCTATCAACCTTTAGATCACATGGGCACTATCTTCTAATAGTATAGACTCAGCTCTCCTAGCCAACTATTCATATCTTATTCTTATTCTTTTATGATAAGTTTAATTTTTTTCCTAAATTGGTGAAATATTATAAACTAAGGGAGTTTTACTTTTATTTATCAATGTGTCAGGATCAACTAACCATTAGCCACTTTCTAACCCATGCATCATTAAGGGAGTTTATTTTTCATGTTTAATTAAGGCATATGGTGGATTCATAGGCTTCTAAAGTTTTTTCTAAGATGGACTTACATATTTTACCACTTGATCTTAGTACTAATTAAATCCATGTAAGATATTTTAATTGAACACTAGACATTCTAGATGTTGGCTATAAGATCTTTAGGTCAGGCAGTAATAAACTACCCTAACCAAGATTAAAGGATAGATGCCTAATCAAATGCTACATCTACTAGGTGGTAGACTAGACAATCAAATACATAGCATGGGTTTCAAAAGGGTTTAAGTGTAAAATTTATTATTGATATAACCATGATTGGTAGGTTCTTTTCCCCTCATTGTCCCTTTTTCCTATTCTTACACACTTTATGCACACATCAAATTCTTATGACCTAATATTTGTATCTAAAAAAAATAATCAAATAAGGAAATTTCAATTAGGTAACCTTAACTAATCATTCATGGAATATCAACATACATGTAGATAATTTCATATGATTCAATACACAAGTAATTTTCATTTCAAATGTTTACAAGCAATGATTCAACATGATTTATTACAATATATCTCATAGAAATAATTGAATTTCATATATAAACATTGCATAAAGAATTATAAGCATCATTATTTCATAATTAATTAATCATGTAAGATTTATAATATGTTTTTATCATGGTTACCAACACATGAAAAGAATTCATAAATCCTTACATGTCTTAGTTAGATGTGACTTAACACCATAATTCAATAATCTGAACATATAAGTCATTATTTAGTATTTATCTTTGGCAAAGATAAGAACTATCCAAAATGGGGTCTAGCATGCCCCTCCCTTTATACAAACCTATACTTGAAATTCATTGAATGTGGTGAGGATACTTAACTCTAAAAGGTTAAATATATTCCCATTTTTTTATTCATCATATTTATCTCATTAGGCATTGACTTGATTCAGGTCTCTTCTTTAAATTGCTAGCATTTTATGTCATTAAATATTTATGGGCTTCAAATTCATAGACCCATGTTTCTTTATCATTGGTCTCAATGACTATCACCTAATGCTTAGTTTGGGTGTCATATACTACTGCATAAATTCTATAACCTCATCCCACATCTCCCACCATCTATCTGATATTAGAGCCTTTTACCTATTGGAAATCAATGGTTCCAACATACATTCATGTGCATAATGATTAGGTGATCCAAAAGTAGAGCACACACCCTTCCACTAGTATCACCCAAAGGAGTCTCCAACTACTCTTGGTTCTAAGGATGCTATTATCTCTAAAGGCCTCACCTATTCTAGTTGTTGAGTTTGTACAATCTTGGTCTACTAATGGTTTTGAGGCCCAGCCCCACTTCATCTTTGGTGTTCATTTTCAAACCAATTCTCATTTTGACTATTGCTAAAATGGTTACTCTCTTATTACTATTGACAGGGTCTAGATCTGGATTTCATTGCTCTTTAACCTCCTTTAGGTGAAGGTTGTGCACCTTATGACCTTAAGTCATTCTAAGATTGTAATTTTTTGGTAAATTTATCTCAAGCATCTAGAGTATTTCCATAAGACTCCTTGGATAAATAGTCCTTTTAACTATTATTTATAAGGTTAAGGGAGCAAAAAATTCACACTATGTTAGCTAGCTTAAAATTTAGGCCTTGAATGAACCTATTCACCTAGATAGTTTCATCCATATAAGCTTGCACATATCTAATTATGTCTAGAAAACTATACTCATACTAATCCATCATTCCACTCCTCTATCGAATGTCATGAAATTCATTCACTTTATTTTGAACATAATGAGGGGATAGGTATCATTCTCTAAAATACTCTTTAAATAATTCCTAATTTAGGGAAGTTATTGTCAAGTGTAGGTTCTACTCCTCTCCTTCCCACCACATCTCATTTTCATACCTAAGAAGGTGAGTGCCTAAATAGGCCTTCCTTTTGGAGTCATAATCATACAAAGTGAATCATCCTCTCATGCTAGCTAACCATGATTCTACTACAAATCCTTCTTGGGTACCATCAAACATAAGAGGATGTGGTCTGATGACTTCCTTTATTAAATCTCTAGGTGTTGGTATAGGAGTATGGTCTATGTCTCACCTCTTTCATTTCTCATTATAGTGATACAATTCAATTATATCACCCTTAGAATGGGCATGGGTATGAATCTTAGACCTCTCTCTTTCAATTAATCATTGATCATCTAGCGAATATGATGGAAAGTGCCTCTCTACCTCATGTTATACTATAAAAATTACTCTTGTAGAACATCCATCATCTATTATATGGATAAGAGTAGTTGGGTGCCAATTTCATTTAGTACTAGCTTACTGGTAGGATTATGTTCACCAAATCAATTATCACCGTGACATGTTTAATTTCCTCTTCTCATTCTATATACCAATAGGTAAAATATCAAAATAAATACAAAAACTAAAAGGCCAAAATCAATTAAAATTCCTAAGCTCTTAGTGTTGTAACCTAGGCTTTGATACCAAAATGTCATTCTCATTTTTTTCTTAAAATATAATGGGAATGACATAATATGAATCATGATCAATCAATTACAAATCACAATCAAATAGAATAATTCATGTCAATCATATATTCATGTCCAAAAATTCCTAGAACTATAACCATTCCATAATCAGGTGCATAACACCAATTAAGAAGTCAATATATATAATTAGTTGGGAAAATAATTCAAAATGCATTCACTAGTTTGGACCAAATTTTACTATGAATCTTATGACATTAAAATGAATGTCAAAATTAACCTAGTCATAGTTAATGCAGTATGAATCCATGTGGTAGATTTGGTTGGCTATTAGTCCATGTTATATTATTTTCATGCTATTGGGGACACCTCTTTCCATGTGGTGTCCTCTTAATTACATGATCTAATAGTCTTTTATAGGGAACCTACAAGTCTAAGACTATGGACTGTCAAGATGATGCAATGTGGTAACATCCTTCTAGCCCACTAACCTAGAGGTTTTGCCCTCACCAAAAAATTTGATAGGACTACAAACCATTATGATGATACCACATGGAAATGTCTTACTATCCCAACATATTTAAGGTGATCTCCTTATATGATTAACTCAAAGATTGTAGGGTATTTGTAACAAGCCTGCTAGGTTTGACATACAAAATGTGATTTTTAAATTAAACATGTATAATATAAATATATTACACCATGATAATATAAAAAGTGATCATAAAAAATAATTTAAGTTTGATAATTATAAATACTCATGTGACATTTAATAGTTACTGATTACTACCAACATATGAAACACATCGTAATATAACATAGAAAGTAATTACAAATAGCTAGCCACTATTGATAAAATATAAAACCACTACTATCAATAAAAAATAAATAGGTAATCACAAATATTCATGATAATGCATCCAATAATAAATATAATAAAATATAATTTACATAAATAATAGACATGGTTCCCCAGAGCATGAGTTCCCTAGACTCTGCAATATCTATGGCAATCTCAAGTGTCTTTTTAAAAGTAGTATTTTTATGGGGAAGGAGAGCATCATCCTAGTAATTTTCCATACCAACCACATACCTACTATTCCCCACACTAATCCTATAAGGGAATGACCCTCCTTTTATGGATGAGTAGATAGTGATGTCATAGGAATCCAAAGAGACAAGAAAGTACCCATGTGTTATATGATTACTAAATCTAAACATGTAACATATCATAGAAAACCTTTTCATATTGAAAGATATCACACAAACATTTAAATCATACTTGTTAAATTATAATGTCTCACTTGACATACTTTTACCAACAATTTTAGGAATACTAAAAATAATAGTGATCTATAGATCAATCAAATTCATACCCACTACTTGACCGAATTGCCTTTATCTAGAATTGTTATACTAGTAAAATAGTGAAGTCCATCTCACTCCTTACTCAGTATCAATAATTCAAGGTTGTCAATTATTAATTTAACCACAATATTCATACAATTTACATCTTACTACAAATCATATCACATAACATTCTAAACATAGGAGTAATCAAATCATTTATTTACTCTATCAAATGTATGATTGAATATGACATTATTATCTATTCCATACTATAAATAATGACTATAGTTTATATCACCCAATTGAAATACACATTTATCCAAATTCTAATTGCCACAATTAATTTCCAAACATTCTACACCCTATGATAACCCATATTACGATAGTCTATTGTTCTAAACATAGCTACTAATTTTCCATAATAAGTTATATAAATTAGTCCTAAATATATGGAAACATAAGCTTCTATTCAATCAACTAGATATAAAAAAGTAAGTCACATTTTCTATGAATCACATAATATTCTATCCTATCATTTGTTAGTCTCTCAATGGTTGTATGCATGCATATATAAATTCCTACTAACTATCACAAAACATGTTATTTATAAAGGTAACAAACATGCATAAAATTATACTTTATTATTCCATGACATCCCATACTATCATAGTTTAAAACTAAATAATACACATAACCAAACTTATGATTTCAAAAATTAAACAATCCACTCTCATAAATAATAATTAAGTACATGTTATACCACCTGAGTATACCCTAAGTTTATATTGTATACTAGTATAAATTATAGGCACACATTAAGTTGAAACATTGTATACTATAAACATTTGTACATATTAACACTCTCATAATATGTACCACACAATTATTCATTATTGTATGTAAATATATTTCAATAGCTTAGTCATGCTATTCTCAAGAGTCAAGTACCTCATAACTAAGTTAATCCATAATCTTTTCATTTTAACCACTTAATTACTTTTCTAGGAAACTATTTTCACACATATATAATTTTAATCCAATAGACACATTATGACTTATTTCAATCATATATTTAACTATAGGTATAATCCCTATATATCATTACTTGTATATGCACCATACATATGTACTCAAATGATATGAAATTATGATATCAATGTTTATTTATAATATTTAATTAATAACTCCCTATAATCATTTATAACTCTAACTAAGGATATCAAATCATATAACTTACTTAAATATAATGGAAACCTACGCTAAGCTTATAAAATATAATTTACAAACACTCTAATTTTTATAAATAATCACCATACATACATTTAGTCGGTCAAACTTATGATTGAACCTCATTTACATTAATTATCTCATAAACAATATTTATGGAAAGCAAACTAATATACCATATGTGTAATATTCAAGTCAACTAAGGAGTCCATTTGATCAAACAAATGTCAAACAAAAAAATTAACATCTTTATAACATAAGGATAAT